>JACEOJ010005666.1:30111-67941 GCA_013761285.1 Campoletis sonorensis | reverse complement strand
TCTCTCTCTCTCTCTCTCTCTCTCTCTCTCTCTCTCTCTCTCTCTCTCTCCCCGTCTTCCTTCACTTTTCATTGGGGTACCCTTTATTATGATTTATATGATGTTAACTCTCTTTGAGGTTCACTGAATCGTGCTCGATCGTACGTTCGTGCCCCCGAATAAAAATTAGAGAAGGAAGACGATACAAGGGCTCCGTGATTCTAAAACACTGCAGAAACGTAAAACGAGCTTCAAATCTGGTTTTCAATCCGTGAGACCCTGATTACTATAATAGAGGGGCTTTTCTATCTTTGCAAAATTAGTTTCCAAAAAAAAAGTTACATTGAAGTTTCACTGAAAATTAACAAATACGTTTAAAATAAAACAAATTCATTTGATGAAAAATCGGAAACACGTAGCGAAAAAGGAGAACCGATAGATAAAAAAAGTAATCAAAAAAATTTCGTCTAACATATAGAATGGAAAGCGGAACACCCTTGAAGAAGTGCATTTTTTTCCCCCACTGGAAAACAGAAAAATTTGATTATATTACTCAGAACATGCGTGAGAAAAGCGGTATCCATTAATTGAAACGACTAATAGATTGCTGAAATAACAGGTAAAATATATTTATTGACAAGAAAATAAATATTCGACGGAAAGTTATATTAATCGTACAATACTTCCCTCGATTTTTTTTTCCAATTCCGCAACTGAATTTTTTAAATATAGCCAGCTAGCATGAGCACACAAGCATGAGATGTCTTGAGCAATAGTCAGATGGGTGACGGCTTGTATATGCACCAACTGCGGCATCGATCACCGAGCTGGAAGAAGTCGTCTCGCCACGGTCACGTTTAAAAGCTGAAGTCTCGTCAATCACTCTAAATTTGGATATTATCGACAGAATAAGCTAATAATATTCGTTGTCATATCTCATAGGTATATGTAAAAACATTTGAAGTTATGAGAAAATTTCTAACGTGAAGTTTAGCTTTTGAGAAAGAACGACCCTAGCCACATCTGCTAAATGGTCTATTAAATTAACCCTCTTGTAAGGAGGTGGAAAAGAGATTTTAGTGCCATTTTTGTGTCAGGCTTCGTCATACGTACGTTTATAATTGAAAAGATAGAAAAAAATATATAGAATAGTTTCGGAGATATTCCGTGCAATGTGAATTTTTCCAATGCACGCTCCCCTTGAGGGGACGCTAAAAGTTTCCGAAATGGGAATTGTACGAAAGCACCGGTTGACAGTAATCAGTGTGCAACGATCTTGGAAATACATTGATTGCGAATTTGAAAAGTGGGCAGGGTATGGGATACATCGCTTTAAATGAGAGGTTGTGATAGAATTCGGTGGGCTGCCTTGCCTCGGTTAGAAAATTTAATTAATTCCGTGGATGTGTAAGCTCAGTGGTTGAGAGATAATGTTTGAGGTACCAGGCGAAGGAAAAGAGGACTGATAACGCAGGCGCTGAGCTCAGTTCGTCGGCCATCTTTTGGTCTCCATGGATACCTCTCGGAGGAGGACCAGGAAAGACTGGTGTATCGATCGCCAACATCAGCTATTTTGGGTGCGGAACCGCCGCCGTCTCGTTTCAAAGTGAAATGGGAATGGTGATAATTCTCCCGAAAATTTTCATTTTCGGTAAATGAGATAATTTTTGTTCCTCGTAAATTTATTCAAGTTTCATAAACTAAGGGATAAAAAAAATTTCAACGTGGAGATACGAGTCATGCAGGAAGCCTCTTTTTTTGGAAATTCCGCCCGATTAGTAAATCTTTTTTTGTCAGGCATGACGTGAAGTATAAACCATAATAAAATTATTCGTAATGAAAAATAATAGCTAAAATGTTGCATACGGGAAAAATTTCTTAATTATTTGCGCACAAATTACACGTATTCGCACTGCTCGGAAAGTTGAGTGTTTTTCAGCAGCTGTCATTTAAACAAAACAAATTCAAGGAATTTCGTTAGTATTATACTTTTTAGCTAGTACTTTTTTGTACGAGTTTAAAAAAAATTAGATCACGTCTAAAAGGGAAAATTTCCATTATAGATCACATCTATTATGTCTCCATCAATTTTCAATGATCTATGTTCGTTTTTTCGTTCGTTCTTAAATCTGAGATGTATTCGTGAAAAATGAAAATTATTTTGTGTATTTAATAGTCGCGTATAATGATATTCGCCCAGCACTGTAGCAGGAAAATGATTTTGCTCCAATGTACACATGTATACTGCAACACACTTATACGTAGGTATGTGCATTTTTATATAACTACACATGTATTGGTGTATGTAATCCTTGCGTTTATCCTTATTGTCGTAACCCGAAATAACAGTTTCACTTGAGTTTAAAAGATTCATAGCAAAAACATTTTAATAATTTCAGTAGCATCAACAGTGTTTTATTACAAATGTTTATGCTTAAACAATCACATTGTGAGAAATATTCGAATTAGTGTTGAAAAATTCCGAAGTACGCAATGTACTCCGCAATGATAATCCTGTTTCGATAACCCTAGAAGAAATTAGCCCCTAGACGAAATTAACCCCTAGAAATTAGAAGCTTTCTGATGAATTCTAGCAGGTCCATCATGATCTTTTGCAACTTTCCAACCTCTTCATGTTTTCTCTGAACCGCCGCCGTTTTCGAGATACACCGCACTTAACGAAAACCTCAATTTTCGGTAAAAATCAGAAAATTTTTGCGACAAAAATCGCACGGTATTTTTTTAAAAACGAAAATAAAGTGTTTAGCACCCGTTTCGCAACTATGATGGATAGAACTGTGAAGAAAATTTTCCAGTGGACGGGCAACCCATTTCCAAAGGCCAACAAATCATCGAAAAACTACCCTATTCAAAAGCTTATGCCTCCTAAAAAAAAATTGCAAAAAACTGTCCAGAGAGTCAAAGTGAAGCTAGAACTGTCCCCTTCAAAACGTCGTTCATTAAATTCTGTTAGGACCCTTTTTCATTGAGATATCAAATTTATACCGAAGCTGAAAGTTTCGATGAGTAAACCCATACTTTTGAGCGGGAGTGTAACTATCATCCAAAGTCCACAATTCAATGTCAACATCAAGGAAATCATAGGGTAGGTCGAATATTTTGAATCGATCGTAAGAAAATAAATTCAATCATTCTAAAGGATTTGAGCTACTTTGCTTCTCAGAAATCACTGAATTAGTTCAAATTATTGACATTGAATTGTGGTCTTCGGATGATAGTCATAAAGAAAATAAAGAATATTTTTGTTACGTTCGGAGCGGCGCGAACGCGTAAAGTTAATTTACTTGCGAGAAGAACAAGTAATAAGTCGTTCGATCGTTAAATTTTCTATGAAAATTGACGATGCAACTGGTTGAACAATCTATTGGTGAAAAGATATGAGCATTTTTGTACGAAACTAAATAAAAAATGGAAAACTATGATGAGCATCATCTCCTCGTTAATATTAAGAGCTCATACTTGGTCCGAGCCACTCTGCAGAGGCAGCCAGCAACTAGTTTTCGTTCGTTCGCGGTGACACATGCCCTAGTATAAAGGGAGATGTCCATAGAGGAGAAGAAGAAGAAGAAGGATTTTCGAGTGTCAGATTCCAAAAAAAACGTCGATTTTTTTGCCCTACCCTATTAGTACATACAAAGTAACGGCAAAATAGCCAGGTCATATTCTTTCCAAGATGATTTTTAAAATTTTTGTGCGAATCTTTTTGAGGATCGTATTATAATGTGTCAAAATTTGGATAAGGTTTCACTTTCTAGTAATCAAGATATTCCGTGTTTAAAATCCCAACTCTAACATGAGGTATTGTCGGAAGTTACAAAAAAGGACGATTTTTTACAACAAATAACTCGATTTCTAGACGGTAAAACTTTCTCAAAATTTACCCACAGTCGAGTATTATTGTTAAGAAGGTTTATACGAAATCAGGCCAAATCACTCTTTCAACACACGGTTGCTATAGTCATTCAAACTTGCGCTGAACCAAAACGTGGCTGGATACACGGTTCCAGGTTACGTGTGTATTTTTGACGCACTCTTCTCTGGTTGACGATATCGCTATACGACAAAAGAGCATTCAGGGTGTTGAGACGCGAGGCCGGTGCTACGGTTCGTAGTTTTATAATCCCGTCGACAGCAAAGCGGAAAAGGGGTTATACCCTCATTGTGCTTGATAATTTAATGTCTGCAAACAAACGGGGTGACGATGTAAAACATGCGCAAACATATCTATCGTATGGAATAAGGATTAAGGCAGGCAGATCACACGCCGATTCGGACTCAAATAGTATTCTAGAGCACATGCATGTACACATATATGGTTGTGTGCATTATAGGATTTCTTATCCGAAGCACGTCCGCGTCCCCATACATCAACATCTGAATGTTCATATCAAAGGATCAAACTATGCCTATAACGGTGAGAATATATGCACCGGTTGAATTTCAGACTCGTACATAAAAAGATTTACAGAAAAAAATGTTACAGCCAAATTCTCGATTCGTTTTACTATCTTGGAATTAATTGTGAAATGTAAAAACGAGCGTGACAATTATTATTACTATTTATTGAATTTTTCTTTTGTAATTCGGAAGTATGCGCCGGTCCTGCTGACCGAAATAGAAATTTGCAATCATTCTTGTTTTTCAGACATGCAAATGAAGCTTCCGGCGCGTGAACAGCTTGTCGATTTGTCAATTAAAGGTAAGGGAACATATATAATCTTCAGGATGTATTATTAAAAAGGATTCGAACTTTGTCATGCCTGACAAAAGACGATAATGTAAGTTATTCATAGGCATTAATATGTTGGTTCGAAATGTTGGATAATTGGATCCTGCACAAGCCAGAGAAGTTTTGAAAGTTGACGACATCTCCCTAAGTCAGTATAAGTCTTCCTCGGAATCCGATCTCATACACGATCTACCTGTGCTGGTAATGTGATATACACAAAGAGTGGTGAGGACAGGTCACAGTAATAGTTTCATTAGAAATCGAAAGCACGTACTACGATCCAATCAGCAGTGAAAGAAAAAGAAGTATGTAATGGAGATGTCAGGCGATGGACATATGTGACGTGTAATTAAACAGGCATGTGGACGCATAGAGAGGAGCGAGTAAAACATGGAAGTGGAATTTATACAAGTTCAGAAGTACGTGAGTAAGCTGGAGTCACGTGCCCCTTCCCCACCTCTTCTACCATGCACGGTAGTAATCTACGTGAGCCCGTCGCGATCCCCCGTGATGCTGGCAATTACCGAAGGCTTAGAGGACGAACGCTCAGGACGCTCGCCGTGGAGTGCCGGGGACCTTACGCTCATTTTTCACCCAACCCCATGTAGTCATGAATAAATACTTCTCCACACGGGGCACGTGTCCCGCCTTCTCGATATTCATATTCACCTCGCCGCATGCCACCCCGTCTCGATCTTAAAATTGAGCACCCCACCGCCGGAAGCGTCAACTTCGATTGTACGAATAGGCACATTTATAGCTCAATGGAACACAATTAACACATGCTAATTTTGCTAAAATTATGTTTTTTAATTATGAAAAATCGTCCGATTGTTGCGACAGCGTCTTTCGAAGTTACCTGTGCTACTGTGAATCCTGAAGTCCTTGGGAATTTTATAAAAAAAAGATATGTAATGTGTGGAGCCGTGTTGGACTTTTTTCAAAAATGGATCCGAATGAATTTCCAAAGAGAACGCTTCGCAAGCGCTACGGATTGCCTGCATAGCATAATCTTGTAGTATTTCATAATTTCGCCGGCCAATAATTAAACTGAGCGTTGTGAGGAATCAGCCGGTTTGCTTCATAATAAAATTTCATTCATAATATCAAATGTATTCACGAAACGAGTGCATTTTCAGTCGCACTTTGAGTAACTAAAACTCCATGTTGCGGGTGTGTGGGTGATGTGTTCGGCGAAAAAGTATGCATGCGCACACGAACATACATTTCGTTGATACTACGTTCTATTCGCTGTAATTTTTTCATTAGTAGTCTGTACTTGAAATTTGATTTCACTTGATTTATGCATGCAACTGTTAATTTATACAAAATTGTACTTTGTAAAATGTTCTATGTTAATAAATTTTCTAACGAGACACCCTTCGACATCGATTAGAATATAATTTCGAATCGATTCAGCGATAAAGTTTCGTCATTTTTTTCAATTTGCTTTGGCGTGGTATATGGAGTCGTTAATAAAGAACTGGAATGAGAAAACGAGCCCCTCGACATTATACCACTCTCAGTTACAAATAAAAGTACAAAAATCAACATCTGGGAGGAACACGCTCAATGTAGTGAAGTGAGTTTCATTTTTTTAACGACTTATCCTTTCGCTTCTAATGAGAGGCATTTTGACGTTAGATCATTGCATGAATAACTACCGGTAGCTCGGGCATCTTTTCATGATCCAGCACTGTTACATGACAATGCGAAGTTTCATCATCAATTCTTTACGTTAAAAAGTAGTTTGCGGCGAGGCAGTTTAGTATATGGACAAGGAAATCGTGCGCCATCACAGCAGCATTAATCATTTACAATAAAATGCTTGAGGTCTATCTTTTAATGTGATTTTGATTAATGTTAATGTGATGACTACACCCCTTAATATTTGTATTACTTATATAATTTTATGATGCAAAATTGTATTCAATTAAGCTAACTTTTTAACCTAATCGATGAGTCTATATTTTATTTCAACTTTGAATATTTATAACAATTAATAACATAAATATACGGATGGTTATGTCGATGGTGATTTGGACAATTGTATTCATCTTTCGAAAGAGTTGTGTTCTTACTAAACAGCGGTCCAGTTGTTAATCGATCTCGCAATAAAAATCAAATAAGAGCCACGCCCGTCAACGAATGAGGAAGAATGAGGAATCTCATCGCCTCTAGAATGGTCGGTTACTCGTTGTTTATACTACATACTTTGTGCGATGACTAATGCAGGCAAGAACGAATGAGACGTTTATTTGACTCTTGATATTCCAAATAATATCGTTCGAATGTTCGATTCGATCCTATAATGATGGGCTGTCAATGGTGAAAATGGTTGAATAGAAAAGGCTCTCCGTATAGAACCCTCGGTTGTTTATTTGCGCGGGGGTGTACGTTACGCGTATTACGTTTCATTCTCCCTTTTACAGTATAAACGGGCCAGGGTCAATATTATACGAGTCATTGAGCCCGAGACGAACTCTTCTCTATTCTTGTATTATGTTTGCGCTTGTACTTCGACCGAATGAGGCAGGTCCTGAAAATTAGTGCCAATTAAAGTCGTATGGTTAGCTAATACGGCCAACATTACTGATAGATAATATACGAATGCACATGGCCTCGACATAAGCGAAATTGAACATTCATAGATAAACAACCAAACGATAATACAAATTACCCTGGACGACAACAATAATCTCATAATTGCAATTATAACTTCGAGCCCAAACCATTTCTCTTGGCTTTATGACGTTTACAAAAATGAATTTGTTTGGGTAAGAATATCAGATTACAATTTATATTAAGATAAACTAGAGTATTCAAAATGAAGAGTTCCAGGAACAGAAAGAAAGAAACAGAAGAAAGGACTCAATACAAAGGGTCTAAGTGTTAATTTCCAGACGTTTATGACCGAAAGGCGGTCAGAGTTCGTCTGTAGAAGTTAACAGTCCGAGAGTAGAGACCAGAAAGTAAGGACATCTTCTCTAAGCTCTAAAGTCTAAAGAATAAATCGACGCTTCTTACGAAAGATTATTATTGAAACTATAATTCTGCGTATTGAATTATTGCAATTCCGAATCGCACCAAATCCTCAGAACTTCAAAGCCTAACTAACAAAAAATATGTCTCAGCTAAACCTATACATGATGTTTGGATTTAAATTTCTCAATATTTATTAATATTAACCAATCTTGATGGCATTGTTAACATATGTATATATATAAATCTTGAAATCAAAAACTTGAAAAGAAAGCGAAGAAAGGTGGAGAAATCACGACACGTGAAGTTACAGCAAAAAAACTGTAATTAAATTGACATATTTACAAAGGACGCTTACAATTAAATACAGACTATTATAGTATTACAATATCGCACCTGAATCGACATAATTGTCGGTATCTCGCAGTATCTTATATTTATGACTATGCCGTATGACGCTTAACGTACGAATGTCTCCTATAATCGTGTATGTAACAGATATGTGATGTGCACGACTGCGGGAGACTGCGGGAGTTTGCTACGTTGTCAAACTTACATATGTTGACTTTCATTTTAAAAAATCTTGACCTTGATATTTACATAATACGTTGATACAATCTATATACAAGTCAAAGTTAACTGCACTTAAGTTTATTCCAATTTCTGGACGAACATATTGTCACCTTCCTCACGGATCAGTTCATCTGTAAGTCTTTACTTGGAATAGAATTCGAGGTTGTCTGTGTTGGACGAACGTAAACCAAAGTCAACTCATTTCTGAATAAAATTGGGGCCCACCTGCGCGGGAAAATCTGGTCTCGGTGTATCTCTGAGACAGTCATATTAGAGAGTCTCTTCAAGACTCTTGCCGAGATTGAATCTTTATATTTCAGAACATCTCAGAGACTGTCTCGGAGGCAAAAGTCTGCAGAACTAATTTCCTTGATTCTTCGAAACTTATATATGTTGATCAATCATGGATTTCGAAGAGGCGGGCATTTGTGTGAATGAAACTTCTTATTCATTGAATTTGTAAAAGGAAACGGTCGCTGAGAGATGAACTCTGAAAAATACCCGCAAAATAATTACTGATGATAAAAAATATCGATGAAATTATTCATAGATCCTAGGCAGGTTGTCCGCACGGACGCAAAAGAAGGCCGACTGTCGGTCCAAAACGAACCTCCTCGCGAACAGCACACTTCGGACATTTTTTCCTCAGAATTTCGTTTCCGAGACAATTGCATTGGGAAAATTTAGTGTCTGAGTAAGAGTTTAACAGATAGTCCTATTAGAGAATCTGCCCGCGACTCTCGACGAGACTAGCATTTCGTACACGAACGGAAATTTGAGATTTGACTTATTTTGGTATTAACGTATTGACATATTTCAACCTTAATATGAGTATATATTTGATGGACCTCAAGATCAACAAATACTTACTTGTCATCGTATAATATAACTGCCCACTATCTACAATTATTTGTTTCTATCTTATATTCTCTTGAAATTTCTTTACCTCAACGATGTCACACAGAAATTTTTTCTCAGAAGTTTTCCCTTCACGAAATGCTCATGGCGTGATTGAATTTTTTATAGTCCACGGGTTTTCGAAAAAGTGCACAGTTGTGATATGCAAATGAAAGGATTTTGATTTAACTGATATGACCGTTAACGTAAGTGGTTTCACACCGGCTGCGTTCGATAGCATCAAAGTTATCGTGTATGGCCATCAGTATAAGTTTTAACTGCACTAAATCCATGCATTGTAATAGTACACTTTGCGTACAGCGTATTATCCTGCAAACGTCTCTCGTCCATGACGCCTCGTCAATGATATGCAAATTTAACGATCCCACGTCTATACATAAGCCATATTCCTGTGACAGTCAAATTTTTATCCTCTCGGCTGACAAAAGATGTATGTAGTTTTCATTGGATCTAAATCATTTTTTATTCCTACAGATAAGGAAAACGGAAAACAAGTGTTGAAGATTACACCGGTCCCCGGAGCCAAAAAATAGGCAGAGTAAGCTATTCATGATACCGCACGCGAATGATTGCCTGGATAAACTCACTTTAACTTGAATTTCAACTATTTGATTTTTTCAGTTTGGAGCAGAAGACATTACCAAAATCGTAAATGAATGTAGATTTTTCTACATTTCATGCGATATTTCCGAAATTATTACGGAGTCCAGTATAATCATTCAATTCTCTGTTACTTGATTGAAACTGAATTGACCTAAAATACCGGGTTAACGATTCAAAATGCAGCTCGTTAATATTTTGTGCGATAGATGAAGTTCGACGATTCTCGTTGCATTAACATAGTCATGTTACCTTAATTTTATTACTCTAAGAACATTGAGCGCAAATTTTACCGAAGTTTCACCAAATTTTTATTCACTGAAGTGGACTGTATTTCATTTAATAGAACCGCAATAAATCAGTAGATTAACAAAAAACAGTTTTCTGAGGTTTTATAGAAGAGTTTTAATTTTTCACGATTTAAAGTTCACCTTTCCTATGTAGTCAGTTTTTCTAACTCTTACAGGTGCACGTTTCTTGAGATACCTTTCTCGGGTGTCGTTTTTTTTTTTATCAGATATGTTTTTATCTGGAAATATTTTTTGATTGTATTTTTTAACAATGGATCGTTTTGACGTTTATGAATTCATTCAGGCTGTATTTTCATAACAGTTATTGACGAATTTTGCTAACATATGTAAAACTCCAAAACGCACTGAACTTGGGAAATATTGCTATGAAATATGCTCTATACTTGAAAAAAAAATCATGCCGCAGTGGCATCATATACTATTGTTTTGTCGATAAGAGGCAACCGCTTTGTTTTTAACCCTTTGAGGACCATGTTTATTCTGAAAAAAAACGTGTTTTTTTATTTCAAATTATTTATAACTAATTAAACATAAAAGAATTCACACTTTTTTCCATAAGCATCGTATAGCTTAAACCTCCAAGAAACTATAAACTATTTAGAAGTAGAAAGGTGAAAACTGCAGAATAAATGGTGGTATACATATGTACACAACAAATAGTCGTTAGTAAATTATTGGCAGGAACCATGTCCAGTGACCATGGAATATATATTCTAAATTTGATTGAGTAATTTTTAGTTTTTTACCCGTACTAGCAGACGGAAGTTGATTAAAAAACGTTATTCCAATATCTACAAGCATATAAAACACGCATTAAAAAATACAATTGGCTGGAGCCGACAAATGAAAAAGTCCAAAAAAACATAACTGCTATATTTGCTATCATGGAAAAACATAAAAACGTAGTACGAAATAAAAAATAGTCGAGCTTTCATAATGAGATGCAATCGAGTGAATTGCGACGATTAAAAATACATGCGCATATACCCTGGCATATATAAAGCAATATTTAATTTGGTATACGTATAAGAGATACGGTACATTATCGAGACAGCCAGCATATATTGTCCCTGTGACATTGATTTGACGTAATTGGCACCAGGAAGGAGACGAGCGGAGCAGAAATGATTGAGATAAGCCGGTATAAGCCGGGATAAGCCATGCGTGGATTTAGCCTCTGCCATCGTACCAATAGCTTTGAGGGGTTCGACTAGTAGTTCCTCCGCTGAATCGTTTTATGTTTGGATTTTAGGGGAATCCACACACGCTCGTATATTCATGCACGTTAAACGATATGTACGAAATGATCAGCCTTTTCTGCTGCCTTTTCACCTCTCGATCCAGTTTTCACATCTCAATTGCGAAACTCTACTTATTGTCCCGACGAGTTACTGCAAAATCGAAGGCTTATACCATTTCTCGATAGTTCAGCGACGTCAATAAAGAAAAAAAAAGTACAATAAAATAAGAAAAAATTAAACTGAACAGTGAAATAAGGAAAAAATTGAACTGATTGCACTACGAAGAACCAAGGTATACTTTAAGTTTCGATTCGATACGGCGGAATTTGTTTTTTAGATCTTGAGCTGGCGCGTACGGTATAGTAAAAAAAAAATGAAATAAACATTAATAATTGTAAGTATTTTTTAATGTTGACACCGTTGATTTTTTCGATCATACGTAATTATAGTTAGCAAAAACCGCCACATACTCATTATTATACGTCACAAGAATTAAATGGTGCAATTCATGCCCATGGCAAATATGTCGAATAAGAGCTGCAGCTCAAAATAAGTGTAATTTTTTTTCTAATGTTTGTTATCACTCAATTAGATTATGAAATGTAATATTATGGTAGGGGACGACTTGTAACGCTATATAACAATTTAAAAACTGACAATAATAGGTAATTCAAATATGAACAGATAATAGATGGTTGAGATTCGGAACATAGATATACAACAGACACAAACACAAACAACACACACACATCCGAACGACAACAGAACACAAAGTCAAACACATACAATAGAAACACTGTACTCATCGGAAATTTATTTTATTTGGGAAAATTTTAGATTTTTCGTACATCCATACATATTTACCCAATGCATTTATTATTTAAACCATTTGTAAATATCTTGATGACAGTGACTTGTTTTTTTTTTTTTTTTTTTTTTTTTTTTTTTTTTTTTTTTTTTTTTTTCAAATGAATCAATCTCACAAGTTTGAAAGTGATGGCGGAATTCGCTTGATGATTGAATTGCTGAATGGTTGAAAAAGTAGAATTACAACAAAAAAAAACATCGACAAGGCTTGCAGTATAATTGATTATTCAATATATAGATATATCACCCATAATAAGGATAAGAGTGCTTTTACTCGTAATGCGAACGTCAAACACTCGAAGGCATCTCTCGTTGGGAAAGTTTCGTGGGAGTAGACACCTGAGAATCCGATCAACCCTCGTATTCTCAAACAATACTATTCACGATCCGGAGAAACTTCCGTAAAACCTGACGGGATTTTTCTAAAGCCCTTGGGGGGCCGGGGGCTTTGCACTGTGTGTACATAGAAATTCGTCCATGCTCACGATTTCATTGACGGGATGAAAGTAATGAGGGTGTAAATATTCAACAATATAGTTTTTCAAGAAATGAAGCCTTCGTAAAATTCGACGTTTCATATATTTTGTTGCCCGATTCAACTTATAAACGCACTTTGGATTTTTTTATAGACCCTAATTTAAAGGGATGACTATTTACAACTGCAAGGAAGACTAGTCAGATGAGCCCAGAAGTCAGGTACTGGCAAAAACCTTCCATTTTAGTCACTTATGTACTTCAGTATTAGAAAAAAAAAATATATATTGCTCACATTTTGACGTTGGAAGTTTTTACGTGTGCGTACATAGCATAGGCAAATTTTTCCTTCTTTTAAAATTTCAATTGTCGTCTTAGCTGACACCTTGTGAGCACAACCTCATTAATAATTAGGCACGGATATGGAACGTCGTAATACAAAATAAACGTGTTTATTACTCAAATTGTGATCGGTTGCTGTTCATGGCGTCTATGAAAGGTCAGCTGCGCAAAATGAATGCGGAAATTTCAATCCGAGTCCAAAGAGCCGATCCTACATTGCTAAGTCGATGTTTTAATGTCAACGGCAATACACAATAATGTTTGACAGACGATGAGTTACATAGACGAAGGGGATGCGAGCGTAAAATTTGAATAAACGTACATGTCGACCGAATAAGGCTGCGCCGGTTACGGTACTTTGGGATCTCGTGAAATGCTAATTCACAAACCATTTATCTTTCCTGGAACGGCTTTATTGAACTATAGCTTCATAGTTGCTAATACTTTTTTTGTGTTCTTTTTCAAATTTGTCAGACCATATTGAACGTGTAGCTGTTTAATTGTACGGATCGAGATCAAAGTCTTCATCAACTCTCACTCATATAGGCGTACATTTGGACCTTATCATTGACCTTCAAATGAACATACCTTGTTAGACGGAATATGTTTTAATATTTGCATCATCACGGTGCTCTTACTCACATGTCCTATATGAGTAAAATCGATGAATACATCGATTACACGTATGCGATTCTCACCATAACAAAAAGATCTAGTCGATCCAATTGGGATCCATTCAAGTTAAAAAACAAATAAAAATCCTCGTTCCACAGCGCGTAATAGAAATCGTAACAGACAGAATAAGAAACGTACCCGCAATTCATGCACACCCAGAGCTCAACTTGTGTTTCAGAAATGCAGTCGTCGGGTTGAGAAGTTGTAGGGTGATCTCTGAGCTGCGTGGGTGTTAGGGATATGACTAAAAAGCAGTTACCCGTTGTTCTTGTACGTCTTTAATGTATCGAGAAAACACAAAATTTCACACTGCTCTCTGATGAGATGGAAACAACGAGTAACTTATATCTGTTTCGAAATACCTTTTAGAAAGAACGTCTTTTAGAAAACTATGACGTGCAGCAAAATTCATACAGACTGAACGACTGATATATCCTTTTAATGTAGCTCCTTGAATAATCGTATTCAAGGAGGATCATTCATTTGAAATAGATAAAGCTTCGTTGGTGCGAAGTTGGAGCGAATAGAAATTTTGTTGATGCAAATGACCAAAAAATAATAATTGATTGATCCTAGTAGATTCAAATGGATCTTTCTTTCAGGGTGTAGTACATTATAAGATTGATTATTGGGAAATATGTTCAGAACAGTTGATAATCTCCATGGGCGCTCTCCTTTCTGTTCCCGTGTCGTCAACGAATCAATACGTGTCCATTGCAAGTCTCAAAATCAGCTATATCCAAAATCCATCAGACAACATTCTATGATTGGTGTTGCCAGCCAGTTTGTCTAATCAAACATTTCAGGAAAAATACAAGGAGATCATGAAACACTAGAGATAGCCCACGAGAGAAAACCACTGAAACTGAAGACAAGCATTTCCCTACTATTATGTGTATTGCGATGTATGATAATTTTATCTACATCACAGAACGGGTTCAAATATTAACACAGCACGATAGAGAGCAAAGATCCAAGAAGAGCAGTTGCGATCATAATACCGCCGTTATAACCGATTTTATTCTGCTTTTCATTTACACCTCGTGCGATCTTGCGATGGCTGCAAGTTTGGGCGGTGTATAGAGTTGGAAAGGAGAGGCTGTAGCAAATATGTGAGTGGGAGCTAGAATGAAGGTAGTGGGAATCTTATTTTCTTCACAATCTATATCGAGCCCGTAATTTCTAACCGCGGTTCTACTCATGGGAAGAACAATAAAATGTCAAAATTTACAAGTTTCTTCTATATAACGAAAAATATTACCGAACACACGCTAGTCGGTGATCCGGCTGGACTATTCATTAACGGTCGCGGTCACGCTCTTGTTCTCGAACCTTCCCATGATCTTATTCGTTTAAACGGGAAAAATCAACAAGGACGTGTAATTACACAAAACGAAACGGGAGTTTTTCCGACTCGGCCCCGCGATTAATTTTATTCGTGTTTATCGCAGCTACTGCGCGATCACAGTGAACGCGTAACAATAAAAGAAAATGGAAAAGAATAAGCGAAAGGCGAAGACGCCACCGCGACCAAAAAACGAATTTAGTTGACGGGATCGACACTTTTCCAGTTTTGACTAAATTAAAAATAAAATTGACAGGAAATAATTATCAAAATCGGGACAGAGCCCACCGGCCGAACTCGGAAAGCGAGAAGGACTGAAAGATATGACAATAGTAACCGTAGCACTTACACGTGTGTCCCGCTCGGAGCGCACCGAAAATCTGACGAAATTGAGAAAGTTTCGTATATTCACTCTCCATGTTCTTTTCGTTCTTTATATTCGTTCTTTAAGGGACGGTAATAAAAAAACCGTCACAGTGTATTTACTTCAAAGCAAAATATTGTTGACATATTTTCAACTTAGTATATACTATTAGATCTCACATATATGGTTGAATTGTCATTGATCCCGTAGGACTATCCAATTTTGATAATTAGTTACTGTCAAAAATTGATCAGAATAACGAACGAATTGAGCAAGTATATTTGGACCCGGATTTTTTTTGCCAATGTAAACCCAAGCGTTATTTTACCTTTCATTTTAGAATACATTTATACACGTATATTGATGCGTTCGGCATTCATTCTTTCATCGGGAATCTTTGGTTCACACACGCGAATTCATGGATATCCCTAAGATGAATAGAAAGTAGTAA
This sequence comes from Campoletis sonorensis, assembly GCA_013761285.1. NCBI lineage: Eukaryota > Metazoa > Arthropoda > Insecta > Hymenoptera > Ichneumonidae > Campoletis > Campoletis sonorensis. Next base: position 52,069 of record JACEOJ010005666.1, on the reverse strand, counting down.
TCCACGTTCTCGATTCTTTTACAAAGTAGCAGTCAGCGAGCTCGCTAAGGTTACAAATTGTAAAACTATGTAGTGTCACATGGCTTCTGTGGCTGCAAAAGGATTAAGACTACGCTTCGGGACCATCGACCGTTTGCCGAGTTAAGCGACACGCTCAACCCGTTCAATCGAACGGAAAAACTTGAGTAATTGTTTCGTTCGATGCGAAAACTTAACTATATTTTTAGAAGGCGTTTCCGTAAAAAATCATCACCTGGTAACGTTTGTGAAGCCGTAAAGTTGGGAGGGTTGAAGACTGACCCTGGCATTGGTCCGCAGAACAATAACCGTTTCGACAGGACCGGATGATCTCTGAGAAATAAGACGATCACGATACAACCATGACTGGACGGTTTGGGCTATTTTCTTTCACACAAACATAATGGATGGTTGTCGTTTTTTCCCCTAGTTATATGGACAGTTTTTACCCCCGCGAATTCCCTGCAATTTCTTCCCAATGCAGAAGTTACGTATTCTCCGTAAAACCAGTGAATCGAATGTATTCCTTACAATATAAGTCAGTCCTAAAATCACCAAGAACTAAAAGAACCAAGAACACCAAGAACGCCAAGAAAAAGAACCAAGAACCAAGAAGAAGAAAAGAAAAATCACAAGAACAAAGAAGAAAATGAAGAACAAATGATGATGATTGAATGAAAAATATTACAACGGAGTTTAATTCGTTTTTTTTTTTTTTTTTTCGTTTTTGATTTCGGTTTATAAGTTTGGATTCAGAAGGAATTCTGATCAGGTTATTTCCGAATTTGGAATTTAATTCCCTTTTGAATGCATTCGTTCGAATTGCGTTAGGGTTTTAAAAAAGGTTAACCCATAAAATGATCCAAATTGCTAAATAAGATGACTGTGCTCTTATCGACGTATGTTGATCTCCAGTGAATGCTCATTGAATCGCACAGAGCTTTTATGATAAGAAAAGTCTACACGTATCGTCAATTATATTCAGGGTGGATTTAGGGGCCACCGTTTCTTTCGCATATCGAATGGAGAGCGTGAAAAATGCGGACATATGCAAAACATCCCAATTCACCCTTGGGCGATACAGGAGAGTATCGTCCTGAAATACAATCTGGGGCTCTTTATATGCATGCGTATGTCTGCATGTGAGGCACCCTTTTGTTACCCCTTGTCCAACGAGGTCCGATATTTATGAGTCTGTCCACGAAATCGGGTTCGAAGAACACTGCCATTCGAGCATAGTGTTAATAGTTTTCGTTTAGTCCTAGCCCACCGAGTACACACGTGCTCTATGTATGGTGATTTATGATATTTTCAGGATCCGTTTCGATTGAATTCAACAAAAAAATGTTCTCGCTGTTGTGTTCCATTTATCGGGGGCGTAATACCATTGCACATTGGCAAATATTTTCAATATACAAATTCAGTGCAACCACAATAATATCAGTAATTGAGTTTACGAAAAATGAAATGATAATGTTATAATACGTCGTGATGATACATAAATAAAATGATTTGAATCGCGTTTGACCCGCTATTGATCGTGCAATAAGAGATTTTCTCATACCTGTTAGTTGCATATTTAATAAGTAGAAACTTGAAAATAATATTGTCACAGTAGTTGTAACTTTCAATTAAAAACAACAATAGTTGATACCTGGCCACTAATCAGCTGTTATAAAAAAAATATTTCCTTAAAAACATTTTCATCACACAGTAGGATGAATTTAGCAGTTAGGAAAAACTCCAAGTACCTGCACCTTCCGATTTTTTCGAGTAATTATCATTTTAATGGAAGTCTTTTAAAAAGAAGTCTGCTGACGCCGGGCTAACACGATCCAAGCTAGAAATACGATAAAAAGCCGTACGAACTTTCCACTGCATGAAAAAAAACAACCTCTCTGTTTACAAAAAACTTGAGAGAGGAAAGTAAAAATACTTGAAATACTGCATGTATTCATTTGGGATCTGGAATGAAGAAACAATTTACGTGGGTCGTATAGAAGGGAAGGATACGTAGGATCGGAATTTAATATTACGGTAGAATGCATGCCGAGCTTGTTGTAGTTTAACTTGACGGAACGATTTCGTCCTGGCGTTTTAACCCCCTCGGCGAAATAATAAAATGAATTAAAGAATGCAGTCGGCCCCTTGATTGGAGGGAGCACATCTGTGCACGCGCCCAGCCGTGGAACGTTTTCGTTGCGCCCTCTACACTCTTATTTATTAATTCACTCCTGCTGAACGATTTGTAAGTTTTTCTACGAGGAAAAAAAAGCCCGATTGAACCCTCTTTAGTATGTTCACCCTATTAATTGCCTAATTGGCATCGAAGCCGATTCTCCTTATTTTTATTCCCTAATGATCTACAAACCTTATATAAGTATGCTAATAGTGCTAGAACCATTTTGGACAATGACGAAACAGGTGACACCCTCTCCCTCCCGTACCACCCTCATGCATCGCGGTTCGTGTTTATATAGTTATGCACACGGCCAATTGAAACGCACTACTTTAGTTTTTTCACGTTCCTGTTCTTGTCCGCAATGTGACAAGTCTCGGTCTCACGGCATGCGAGGTGACTGATTGATAGCGGAAGTTGTGCAAAAGCGCGCAAATTAACGCCACGAGGTTCCCGAAAAGTCAATGTTCCGAAAAAGTATGTACGATAATTTTCAAACAGAAATTAAAATGGGATTTATTCACGCCAAGAGGTACACCTCCAATGCCGTTTCAATGAACGGGCCTAATTTTTTTTTTTTTAGGCGTTCAAGTTTTCGACGTCCTTATCGCCATATCGAAACGGAATACGCCTCATTTGGAAGCTGACGAACTGTGCTAAAAATGTACGGTATTGGTGTCATCGCAATGGCCAACTTGGAATCGGGATCGTGAAAATATCACGTGATGCGTTTCAATTGGGCGTGAGTGAAAACATGCACGAACATTATGCTCAGATGCGTGAAAACATTAGTTTACGTTTCATGGTGTTTTTTTTTTTTTTTTTTTTTTCAATCTCAAACATTAAAGAATTCCAATAAACTTTATATTTACGTAGATTCATCACAACAGTGTGAAAAAAAAAAAATTATTGTAGTTTGTTAAAAGTATTTCGAAACTGCAAACTTTAATATCGAATTCTTTAATCATCAAAAACCATCGAATTGAAATTCACTCGACGTCGAAATATTGAAGGGGTTTAATTTATTCGCTTGATATTTTGGCCACTTTGGATACTGCCGGATATCATTTTGTCATGGGTAAAATTCATCATAATTTGATATCAAAAGTTTGCAAATGAGAAGTAGTAATTGCCAGTCGAAGAAAAAAAACTCAATTCACTAAAATTGTTTTGGGAGGATCGCGCAACATTTTGACGTTTCAATGTGATTTTTTTTTCAATATATAGAAGTGGATGGCGAGGGTACTCGTTGAAGCGTTATGATATAGTATACACACTAGTGTTGAAGGACTCTATTGAAGAGAGGCGGTCATCTGTGAAACACATTTAGCTTGTTGGCACAGCGAACTCAACGGGGCACAGCGAGAGGTCTCTTTCTACACGAACTATGTCTAACTGGTTGTATGCGCGACAGAGCAAAGCAACTTCGGTGTAATGCACTATACACCCTTAATACATATATACGTATATGTAATAGTACTGAATGCACTGTTACACGTGCAGGGAACATCACCTACCACCACGCATGGCTTCGTTGTTCGAACGACCGAGGCATGCACACATCGATGGGGTATCCGTTCGAGAAACTGTATACGATCTTAAACGTCGACTATTTATCCCCCCTAAACGCACTAAAAGTAAGTACATTCGCAACACCGGCCTAGAAGGTCATTTCGCAATTCATAAAAACCTTTTTGTTCCAGTTTTTCATCCTGTCATTTTCCTTTTTCGATTTAAAGGTTACGTCATATACTGTTGCTGTCGATAGTCATTTTAAGAGTGTCCTCGTTATATAACTCTATCATGGGAAATAGATTCATGAAATTCAATATGATTTATTGTCTTAAGGTGCACATCTAAGTCGATTCAAACTTACCATTTAAAATTTTGTCGATGGCTATCCACCTTCCCGTCATAATATTCCGGGTCTTCACATTTTCGAATGTGATGGCATACTAAGGCACCGGACACCGAAATGTTCAGCAAAGCCCTCAGAATTCCTGACTTTTCGGGTATTATTGTATAAGAATCAACGGAATTTTGAGCCTCATAATATTTGCAAAACCAATGCCGTTGCATTCGTTTTTCTTACACTTCCTCATAAACCCCCCGCATCCAAGTAGATTTTTTTGGTATGAAATTGTTCATCGTTATTCATTGCGACATTGGTGGCAATTAGTAACTGGCTTAAAAATATGTCATCTCGATCGATTGACTGATTAGGAAAAAATTCAAAAAGACTTTTTAGAATTCACACCAAAATCTTTGTCATGGCAACGATGTATTCAGTTTAGTCAGCGGTCATCAGGAAAATATACTGTTGCAATGATATGAATACGTTCTTATTATTGCAAGATATTTAGACGTGCCTGTCCAATAGAATATTCTATATATCTTGATAACGAAGGGTTTTTTTCAGTGTACGATGCGTAGTTTTGCCTTGGACAGATTATGAGGCAGACGTCGGACCCATGCATGTCTTTTACCAAATTGAGTTTCAAGTGTATGGATGATTTTTTTTTTTTTGGGTAACAGCTTCTCGGACCCTCCACTCAGAACGTTGTATCAAATGCTATCGAGAAACACCGCTCTCTAATTCTCAGCATCATCGAGCGTCATCTTTATCGCAAATTACTTGTTTTTCTATCCCTTTTGTTGGTTAGATTTGCTGGATCTTCCTTTATGGCATCGGATGTTTTTTTTTTTTTTTTTTTTTTTTTTTATCCACTCGAAAAGTTGGGTGGCAAGCCACTTCCAAGATTAAGGAGCCATATCAGTGCGAACGCTGGAAATTCGGATGATTTTCGCAAATTTTTTGGCAGAAAAGTGCTCAATTAAATGTTTTAGAAAATTGAGAAAATATATGGCTACACAAAACGGTGTATTCTATAATTTTTTCACGTAAAAATACCGATACATAAGAGACTCATGCCCTGTCTTCGCAGGGGCTAGAAGAAAATCTTCTCGACTGCGGCCATGATTCCCGACGATAGAATAGTTTAAACTGTAAAAAGAAAAATGTTGTTAAACGGGAAGGTATTTCTTGTACGATGACCTAAGATTTTCGAAAAATATCGATATCTAACAAAATAGCGTCGCTTTGAAAACAAAAGTCGGTTTTATTGCCTAAAAAATGGTCGTATTTTCAATGCCAAATCGTCAATTTTCATTGTTATTTTTTTCGTTCGCCGGATAATTGCTATTTGAGTTACAATGTCAGCAAAATTGAAAAATCTTATTTCGAGAAAAACGCGTTTAAAGATTACACTATTGGTTTATAAACGGTAACGTTATATTTACTTTAAAATATAAACTCTTTTTCATATAAACTCTCCAAAAAGACAAAAAAAAATCGATTTTTTTCAAATTTTACACTGGCATGCCCCAAAAAAAAAATCATTCTACTTTCATAAATCGGAGTTACAAAGCTATAAGCGTAAATGGAGTGCTTCAGTGAAGATTGAAGTTTTGATCAACATATGAATACTATACATTTCTCATTTAGTTGCTACCATATTTTCGGGATATTTTCAGAGTTGTCGTAAATCGTGAGCGAGCTAAAATGCGGAGAATGTGGATATATATGACATGCTACCCTGGAAAAAAGAGAGTTGGACCTGGATAAAGATATATTGGGGCGGGAAATAAAGGCGACAGATGCAATCGTCTTTCACGACTAGCCTGTCAAAATATAGCTAACTTGTAGGGTGCGAGCGACGGGCGGTGAATCACATATCCTTGTCGCGACACTAACTTCCTGAATTTATTGAACTTTGACTCACGTACTTATAATTGTTTGTATACAAACATAAAATCAACAAAACGTGACTTTTTAGATTGCTCGTTGAAAAATACGCTCACAACGCGCTCTAGGCCATTTTTCACACCAGTGACATAGACTTTGACATCTCTATTGCCCGACAAGTTATTGTGCATCAGTAAAATCGATTCCTCCATGTGGAAAGAATATTGTATTTTTTATAGAAATGATCCTTTAAGATTTCCTCGAAGTCTGATGGGAGTGCCTCTTGAAACGATTCTAAATAACTAAATCAAATTTGGGTGACAACGAATTTTTCTTCCTAATAACATTTGCATGTACCAAGGGGTTTGCCGGCCCTCCCCCATTAGCGACTTCACTATGAACGAGAACAAAAAGTATGTATGAGGAAAGGAAAAGAAATGGAAACAGCTTGAAAACACGTCTTTTACTAATAAGGGGAAAAGTCAAACCTCTTCGAGTGATTGTGGATATATTAAGGCAGTATCCTAGTTGAGAGGTTTTGCTAATTCAGTTTTTTTCCCTCTGATCTATCGTTGAAGTAACGAAGAACATATGCTAGGCTGATGCAAAAAAAAAAACTATAAATAAACAAAATCAGTAAAAGTCGAGAGAAGTCACCTCTAAATATTTAGATCATTTTTTGAATGATCTCAATATTTAGAGGTAGACTTTCTCGACTTTTATTGTTTTTTTTTTTTATTTTCTCAAACGTTTGGCACTTACAAGCGCTATTATTTTTTATCGCACTCGTGTTTCCGCGGAACAAATTCTCGCCCACATTTTGTCATTCATCAATGTCTCGAGAAAACACGAGTACGAGCAGAAAAAATCGTGCTTTGAAATGAAAGAACGTTTAAAAAAGTAAATCAAAGTCGAGAAAGTAATCTCTAAATACTGAGCAGTTGAGCTCATTTTGTACAGATTTTTTTTCTTTCATAAATGCCTAAAGAAAATCATACATAGGAGCGTAAAAATAAATAATCAAGGTTTTTCTGCATCGAGCTAATATACATCCAAAGTTTTTATTGACATTTAGACTTATTTTCGAAATGACAGAGCGTACAAAAGGTATAGTATCTCACCGGTGTATGCAATAAACAAAACAAACCTCGAACTGCGGTTCCAGTTTCATATAATTTTGTTCCTCAGTCATGAAAGAGTACCAACATTAAGAGGCTATTTTTGTTGTTGGTTTGAATAAGGTTCTCGGATACATGCTCCCTACACATTTCAGACTGGATTGGAAGAACAAAAACTGTACCGTAAGACATTACATTCTACTAGTGGTACCAAAAACAGGGAGTCATTGGAAGAAAGTCTTGTTTATTAGAAAAAAACATTCTGCTATTAAAAAAAGTGGAGAATTTTATCAGATTTGCTCATTACATGAGCTATGGCTGTGGTTTAGGTAAATTTGTAGTGAACAAAAAATATCAAAAGGTTCTTGACTCTGCCCACGTAATCAATTTTTTAAATATTTTTATTTTTTTCAAGAAGGTCCAATTGAATTTGAAAATGATCGAGGATGGCTTTTGCCGATGTACCCAATAAAACTGATCGATATTTGTTAAGCACAATTTGTTAGTGTCAGTATTTTTTTGCCACAAATTTGCAAGGTAAGGTGAAAATTTATAGCGATTGGAGGTGCTGTTTTTTCGAAATCGCGAATCGCATACTTCAAGTGGTCGCAGCGCATCGTACATAACACCAAACACGTTAGCTGACTTCTGGGATCCCGGAGGGCAAAAATCATTAATTACAATGGGAAGTCACTCGAAGAAGGCAGATGCAACGAGTGTTGGGACGATAGGGCCAGACGCAACGGGTGACCGAATCTCGACCCCTCACTCCTACGGACAATAACAATAATGTTTCTACTAATACAAAACGATATAGAATCGTCAGAAGTGTGCGTGTCTGTTCGAGTGAGACACCATGATTTTTCTTTTCTTTCTAGGAGTTTCAAACCTATGCTGACTTTGAGTAGGGTCTCGAACGTCGCACTCTCTCGCTTGTTTATTTTCCCGTTTAACTCAATTGCTTTACTTCACCAGTCAGCTCTATCCTCCCTTTTGTTCTTTTTTGCCCATGTATATTACGTGCTCGCGCTTCCTTTAAAATTTTACGAACAGTAACATTTGTAAGGGTTCCTCCTAGCGGCAGTATCCGCAATTTCAGTGGTACTCTATTTGTTTACACACACACGCACACACACACACACACACACACGTATCACCGAAACGAACGTTCTCACATGAAGGGGAAAAAACAATTTGTTAATTTTGTACTAGAGGACTTTTTTTCCACCAACGACACCAAAGACACCAGAATGAAGAGGATTCCATCGTGCAGGAGGAAGCCTTCCAATACATATTTCTAATGGCTGTCACTCGCTTCCACTTATTTATTTATTTCACTTAATATGGGCAGTGCCCAAGTACACAAGAAAGTAATTATACAAATGGTGGTAACTGTGACCTAGGTATAATAAGAAGCATCCACAAAGTTTACAAAGGAGAAAAAGAAAGATAGAAAGAGAAAGCCACTCATTTTTACTGTCTGGAAATACTAAGTGAATACATTGCAGTGTTTGAAAAAATGCAAATAACAGTTATTCGTGATCAAGGGGCGATAGTGATACGGATATTTTGATGTAGTCTATGCTTGCATCCAAAGTTCTATGATAATCAACCGTATGTTTGCGAATGCGACTTTTTCATCTATTTTGCATGTATGGAGTCAACAAAAGAAAGCAGACGAAGAACGAAAGACATTAAAGGGATGAGTGCCTTGAAAATAAGTTTCTGGTGACTTTCGTCTGCAAGAAAACAGATAACACTACGTGGCTGCAACATATTGAATTCATTTTCGTGGACAGCTGTGTTGCCGTTCGAATGTTTCTTAGAAACCTTGCATTATTATTATTGTCCTTCCATTATTGCATCAGTCGTATTCATCATTACCATTAATATTAGTTTCAGGGCTGCTGTTTTTAATGTTTTGCTTATGCCTGTTACTGAGGTTTTATTGTACGATTATTAAGAGTCGCGATAGCGACTATGTATTTACCCCGGTCTGTACAAGACACGTTTACAGGAAGCAACGGCATTCGAACAATATTTTTAATGTTGTTTCATAAATATTTATATAATTACACTATTTCAAAAGATGTTGTGGGTACACATATTTTCATTTTTCTTTCTCGATCGGTCGTGACTAATTAGAATCTTGTAGCTTGAAGCGTATTGATAAAATAATTATTTCTTATTTCCGTAACGTCTAAGAAGTAAGCATTTTTTTCGCACGCATTTCGATCGTCTACTGTTTTTTGCATCTAGCAGAACTCGCAAAATTCTGGTGACATCGAACTGTCGTTCGTGGTTTAGATCGTTCTGCTAGCCCATTCGTGGTTATTGTTTATCGGGGTTACAAAGATCCCGAAGTGTCAGCGATCGATATCAATCAGATTCCGATCGAATCGGGAAAATCATTAAGATGTTAATGTAAGAACAAATAGCGATTGAATTAATAGAGTTTCAGAAAATGAATTGAAATACAATAGAAGAAAATAGACAATAATAATTTCAAAAGCATATATGTATTTATTCATTTATATAGTAGCATCAGACTGCTGGGAAAATTTAAGAACGACAAGTTGAATATTTTATGTTTTATTGCGACATCAAACCAATCAACTTGCAATACTAAGCAAAACGTTCTACAGATGAAAACTTACCATGTCAAAATATTACGAAGATATTACTCGATGCACATTGCAAGTTAATATTTTTAGTGTGCTGTTTTATACTATCTAGTCGACTATTTAAATGAAAAGTGGATGAAAATCGAAGCTGAAAATATTGAATGCGTACGAATAATATTTGTGGCTTTTGCCCCTTTCTATTTTTTATGTGATAAAGTTTTTATTGAAATCCAAATCCTCATTAGCTTACTGCCGCATCGAAACATTTATGAGTGCCAATTAAGATGGATATTTTTAGGTCGGTCAACGTCAAAATATGCAACGAATTATAAATAAAATTTTCCATGCGATACTATTCTGAAAAGATATTCGAATGAAAACTTTATTGTATGAAAATATCAAAGGCACAAAGTAACAAATAATACGTAAGACACATCAAACGACATTGTTATTTTGAGTTCATAGATGTTTGATACAGATACTATTTTTAGACGGTTAAAAAAACTGTATGCAATGAAAAACCAAAAATTTTACTTGAATGCCTTCCAAGTGAATTGTCATTTCTTCTTTCTGTAATTTTGCATTTTTTAAACTTTGCATTCCCATCACCTTTGGATTTGATTTTTGCATGGAAAAATTTATGAATGCCAAGTTGAATATTTTCAGTTGTACAACAGCAAAATATCCATCGCTTCAATTATCATATTTTTGTGAAATTCGATTTAGTTTGATTTTTTTTTTGTTTTTAATGGAAATCTCCCGGATAAATTTTTGTTGGGGAATTTATTTTATTAATTATTTTAGGAAGTCTTTTCGGAGCCTTATTTTGAGGTTTGTAAATGCTTATACTTTCAAATCATGGAATATCAATTCAAATACTTCACAAAAGAATATTCACTTCCGACGTTCTTGGCCATATATGCCTTAGTATATTGAAATTGATTTATTACACTTTTGAAAAGCCCGAAATTTTCTTTTTACCGCGATTAAATTGTCACTTTTGTGGGCAATTTGACTCCTTTTAATAACTTTTACAGAGCGGTCTCATTTCACTTTTGATAAGCCCTGTTTTTTTTAAGTCTTCTGTGAGGAAAGATTTTTACAGTATACAGCTTTTTGCGAGTTGGTACTATGTTTTTTCAGTTTTCGTATAGGTATTTGGTTTTTGGGGAGATGATGTTTTTACTCTGAGCGATTTACTGTGCGATCCATTGATCTCGACACTCCGAAATGTTGTGGATGAGTCGGATATCTCATTTTCTGCAGGAAGGCCATATCTGACCACAGGAAGTAACTGGAAGGAACGCCATTTCCTTGATAGTACAATCGGCCGCCTTTGAATATCGAAACCTATCTAATGTGAGAAAATCTAAAGTGTCAACGGCGTAAAAATATTCTCACGTCAATATCCCCCGAGATTCGTGTTGTTTTTTTTGTTGCCAGTTCGCTTCCTTTTTTTTAAATAAAAAACCGTTGGTGAAACGTCTCGTCGAATGAAGATTCGAACGAGGGTATTTTATTCGAGCCACGAACGGTATCTCAATAGTAAGGCTTCTTGTGAGAATTCCTAACGTGCACGAGAGAAGACGCGGCTATCGTCTTTCTTGCCGATCCTGTAGAAACTCACACAATTAATGCATCACCAACAACATCGATCGACAACTTCTGCGTCACTGATTATTCAGATTATCCAACATCCAGCTCTCCTCTCCAGTAACATATTGTGAAACATCCATTTTGATAATTTTTTTTTAATTTAGAGTAATTCTTTCTTCTATTCTTATAATATTTGTTTAAATTTTTATAATTTCTTATATCGCACTCTTTTAATAGTGCAAATGTAGTTTCAGAATCTACTTACACGAAATATCAACAGATTTATTAAAATGATTTATGACAATTCTACGTTTGTTACATTAACATTTTGGAAAAATTGTGTGAACGAATTTTCATACAATGATAATAAAAGGGGTATAATTTTTAAAAAAATTAACTAATGTAAATTGAAAAGAAAAACGGAACAATAATAAAATACGATCAAATCAGAAATTTGGTTTCTATTTTTTTTATTACCTTTTTTCAAATTGATTGTGATGTTGACGAGAAGTATTTAGAAAATGAAAGCCTATGTTCACAACGGAAACGCGTGTCGCATCCATTGTATATCGATGCGAGAATCGAAACGCAGGCACTCCGTTCTCGAGAGAACGTGCACGGCTTTTCGGGGGGTGTTTTAACAAGTAATCGCGCGATAGGGTCGACGGGGCGTCAAAGCGAAGAAATCCGGATGGCATTAAGTATGCACCCTCACATTGCGATTACCATCGAGCGATCCGGTACGATACGGTTATTTATAAATATTATACAGATATATATCTATACGCGCTAGGAATGAGCGTCGGCCTATTCACCCTCATTTCAGCCTTTTCCCCTTTATTGTTTTAAGCGATTCGAGGGAATCAGTTACAATGGATTCCATCGAATTAACCTTGGTGATTTGAAGGAATCTATTCTCAGACCGTTTACGATTGAACTGCGAATACGAATGTAGATATGCCGGAGATTTAATTGAATCTTTGATGATTTTTTATGAAGTGGGTTAAGGTGTTTACTCGGATGAACTGATCATTTTTTATTATTTCTACCAACCCAAACACCGTGCGGTATTTTTTTCTTATATGTCAACTGAAACGGTGACTACTCGAAAATGTCGAATGCGTATGCATTCGGAATATTTCTTATCGTTGCCTAGTCCTGCCTTCTGTATGATGAAGTGAATAATATAATAAAATTCAATTTTCATCTGTTCATCGCATCAATTATCGTTTTACTTTTGGTTTTTAGGGAATGAACATCTTCAAAAATCACAACTATTATTTTCACGGTGGTATTTACTAAATTAAGTGCTTGAAATTATGACAACCCGACTAGAATTTGACATCGGGACGATATCAAGAGCAGACCAGAACCAGATCAAGTTCAAACGAGGTCCTGATCAGGTAAAGCTTACCAGAACCCGGCCAGAACTGTAACGCTTCACCTACCTCTGGTCCTGGTCAAGACTGCCTCGTCCCGATCAGGATTTTTTCATCAGGTCCCGACCGGGTCGAATGACCAGGAAATCATTTACGAAAAAATGTCCATATTCGAAAATATTTATTGGAAAATTAATATTTCATCATTGTTGATCATATTGCAATAGCCTATAGTAATTAATTTTATCGGAAAAAATGTCTTACCGTACAGGGATTCGATCTTACCCATCTAGTGATCTATGACCTATCAAGCACGGACCCTACCTATTACACCATCACCAACATACCAAATGAATGTAAAAAACTGATACATACTTCTTGCAAGTTCAGCGTGGAACTGCAAAACCCAATATATAATCCATAAAACACCTAGCTTGGTACTGAATGAATCCTGATCAGATAAACCTTACCATATTTGAATATAGTTCATCTCTGGTCACCCTCACCTAGTCCTAAACATACCCCGATCAAGCAATCTTTGCTAAATCAATATATTTTATTTTTGATTATATTGACTCGAGCCTGAATGAATTCCGATCAGGTAAACCTTGCCATACTTGAATAAATTTCATCTGTGGTAATCCTGACTCAGTCCTGACTGGGACCCGATGAGGACTGCCTGTCTCAGGCACACCTGACTTTAACCTGGTCGAGCCCTAATACATGCTCAGGTAGAATTCTATAAAATCTCTTGAGGCTTAGCCAAACGACCGCGGACGGGTCGATAGTTTTATTTTAGGCTCTGGCATTTCCCTTTGGAACGAGGGTTTCTATTCACTACTCGCCAAAATTATGAGAACACATATACGAGATTTGTTGACGCACTAAAAGTTAGATTGCTCAATCGACAAAAGCGATATTAAAATTTTGTCGGGGAGTGCTTTGGAAGAAGCACATTCAGCCTCATTTTGCACTTTTGAAACATTTATTTTTTATTCGTTTTGGGCCCGATACGTATTTTTGAATTATATCGTTTTTTACTTTTTTCGGCCGTTGCCCATTGCGCTCATAGTTTGTCGAGAAATTTTCCAATACTTTTTCCAATACTCTCCATGGGAAACGTAAAAAGGAGGGCAGTAGGTTGAACTTCGTTCTCTTAAAAGTTGCGTGCAATTTTTTTCCCAAAAATCATTCTATTTTTTCACAAAATGACTGTTTTCCGAAAGAGCCTCGTTACTACAAAGATAAGAAATTTTTCTGTGAAATTGTCAAGAGGGTCAAAATTTGCGGACAATCATCCTCTATTCACTAGAATTTTATCAGAAGTTCTATTCGATATATTTTTTAAAATCATTTTTAGTCGAACTCGGAAATTATAAGGTGGGCCGCAAAATATCAAGAGGGGAAATTTTCTTATTTTTGACATTAAAACTCATTTGAATTTTTTCAAAATTCTTCTTTCGATATTTTTTTAAACCCTTCTTTGTCAGGACTCTAAGAATAATCGAAACAATTAGACGTATTTTCAAAACTACCGGATTTCAAACAAACTAACAAGAGAGGGAAACGTTGTAATTATCGATCACGAATATAGTGAAATAACAAGAAAAAACAAATTGTTCGAAGTACTTGGCAAGTTCGGAACCATGCATTACCGAACTCGCCAAGTGCTTCCGACAATTTTTTATTTTTTAATTTTATTTATTTAATTGAATTTTTTTTATATCGCTTTATTTTATACGTATTCCATGCTCTTCTTGCTCTGCTACATTGAAAAATGGTTCGATATATATATATATATATATTTATTTATTTAAAAAAAATTAAATTCATTAACATTGTGTGGTCGCACTTGTCGATTTACTTACCTTCGTTTTTACGATTTACAAACACATTACGTTCATCATTTTATTTTTCATCGGAGCGGGCTCAAAATAATAAAACCACATCATGATTCGTATGACACAAATAAAATTTAATGGATAAACTCTTTACAAATATGTACAATAAAATATGTAACAAAAATCGATGGATATACATATACGTGAACGTGCGAACTGAATGAAAGACTCGCGGATAACATACATCATAATAATGGACTAAAAGAAATAAACAAAACAAAAACTAAGGCTCCAATCGGAAGACATTATAATGGACTTTAATGAAAATCCAAGTTTTTGCAAAAGATCAAACGCTATTTGTATCTAGATTCAGTGTAAATAATCAAACTGAAGTTGTTATCCATTTTTAAACTTGGAAAATGGTCGACGCAACAGAAATGGATATTCAAGTTGAAAAGAGTTTCAAGCTAAAACTTGAGCTCAAGTATAGCATCATGTTGAAATTAAATTCAAACTTGCATTCGAATTAATGTATTATGAAATTGATGTATTTTTAAACTAAATTTCGGTTCCAATGCCAATTGGTGCATTGGAACTTTCAGTCGTGCTCCATCATGAGGTTATAATTTATCAAGTTCGATTTTTAAATTCCAAGTATACATTATTGTAAGCTTCAAACGGAGACTTGAACTCAAGTTTCAATTTGAGGCAGGTTTTATCTCATATTTCAGTTTCAACTCTAACTCATGAATAAAGGAATGTTTTTTTCAATGAAATCCAAATTCAAGCTTAGACACGAATTCGAAACCGAGACAAGTTATAGGTTGAGTAGAAATTGCAGTTTAATTTCCAATCATTTGTCGTAGTTTGATTTGAGTTCGAACTTCGAATTGCTGTAAGTTTTAAGCTAACGTCAACGCTCTCAACTTAAGTCTGAAACTTCCACTGAACTGAGATACGTAAAAATTCGAGTTTTTATTAATGGTCGCTATAAAATCATCGACGTTAGTCCTGCTGGGAAAGAAGTAAAAAAGCGGCGTTGTAGGAGAAAGAAAGAGAAAAAAAATTAAATTAGAAATACTCAAGAAAGACCTGGTTGGCACCTTCTAAATCGCACAGTTATTTGAGATTGATAGGTCGCGCTGATTCGAATATGTGTTTATCCAGTCCTCACGTTAAACTCCTTTTTACTCGATTGTTTAAATAACATAGCGAACAAGCGCGACTGCTTGATTTTTTGCCTATCGTGCCCAAGTCATCTCGTATTGCATCGACAATTTTGAATGTTTTCCGTTCTTCAAATTAACAATCATGTGTCCCATCTCAGTATGCACGGAGTCCGACCTCAATCTCACCATGAGACTCGCCGCCACCTGCACCCGTACCAGCAACATGGTGGTTGTGATGGACATGGTGATGATGATGATGATGATTGAGATGCGGATGCTGGGCGGCTCCGCTTCGATAAGCCCGCTGTTTTTCTTCAAAAAGACGCTTCCTGTCGTTGTAGCAATCGAGCTGGGCCCGCAATTGAGCGTCTTCCCGAGCTGCGGACTCCTCATCGAATTCGAGACAAGCAGCTCCGTCCAAACGCTGAAGATCGAACCAGCCTCGCCACGTTACGCACACGCCGTTTAGAATCAGATTCGATCTCATGTGCACCTGAATCATTAAAAAGTGGCAAAAAATATTTTTTAACATTCTACTCATAATAAAGGAAGTAACATTAAATACGTGTCATGAGAGTGAACGCAATTTTTATTCGGAGTTTTAACTTTACACTGTCATAAAATTTTGTTTTAATTCAAATTTGAAACCAATTTAGGTTTCAACCTAATTTTATATCTGCAGTATTCAAACTCCAGTAGATATTTGGAAATGAGTTTCAACTTAATGGCAGTTGTTTAGTTATTCCAGAAATAAAACATGAAATGTTTAACCTTTAATTTGTGAATTTGAACATTAGGGAGCCTGTCGTTTGCATCTGAAGTTCGAGTATAAATAAGTCTAAACTTGAAGCTGTATTGCAAATATTCTTTGAGAATTCCGAGTCAAATTTCAACTCAGGTTTAAACTTCAAGGCGTGTTGAGGAATCAGAAGCATCAACTTTTGAAAAAAGTTATTGACTAATATTCTACGTTTGGTAATATGCGTGAATTGTTTTTTCGAACAATTTCGAACAAATCTGGGACACAGCAATTTTGGCATCCACTAAATAGAGAAAAAAACGTAACCCCGCAATTTAGTTCTTCCTTCTTCTACCGCTCGAATCTTCTCCACTGCCTGTTATAAGAAGGAAGTGGTCTCATTCCAATTTGCGTAATCGTTGGCAGAATTGAAATTTAGTGGTGCGAGACGGCGTCAAAAGCGAAAATTTCGGGCCGACGAAATCGAAGGGGAATACGGACTGTAATTTCGGTGATTTGCTAATTTTACAGATGACTCTTGGGCTTCAATGGAAATTGTTACGATTTTTAAAATTCGCTGGCAATATGGACAAATCTGTAGTTTTTTTGATGCATTTTGTATCAATCATTGGATAATTGACAACGGAAAAATTGCATCAAATAAAGGAAAGAAGGTTGCTTATTTTCCTAAACATTATAACAACATTCTTCGTCGACAACAAATGTCACCAACTCCGAACAAATTATGAAGATATATTTTTGTACGTCGTATTGAATGAAGTTTTTCAATTGTAAGGCTTTGAATGATTTTTTTTTTGTTCATTCGGATTGTAGTATCGATGAGTGAATCACTTTGGGTAGCAGTCTCACTAAAAGGATTTTCCCCAGAAATTCTCGAAATTTCGAGAATTCACATTTCATGGAATAGGTCTGAAACTCTTCGGCAGATTTTATTATTATTCATTAAGGGGTTATATTCAGTTGGAAATTTCAGAAAATCGATTTTTTTAATGGCATTTTCGCAATGTACATACATTTGAGTACATTCTCTGAAAAGTTCAAATGGATACTGTCACGTACTGTCGGAGATACATGCTGTTTTACAGTAAATTGTAAATTTCAAAAAATCGATTTTTTTTATGGCATTATGATGGACCTTGTGAGTTGGTAAAACCAATTTTATCCTTGTGTGTACCACTTTCGAAACTTTGAACATTTTTTTTGGCCTCCGAACTGTACATAAACCCTTAACGGAGAAACATTTGACTAAGATTGTCTAAAAAAAAATTCTATATTAGACTTGTTCCGAAAGTTTTCATGTTTCACATTCCTATGAAAAATATGAAAACCAAAATTATTATATTATTCAGCATTTTATTTCTGAAGTATTTAAAAACACACCGCGGCGGATTGACTTTTAAGCGTAACTGCGCGAGACAATTACCATGAGGTTTGAACGACGAAAAACGTGTGCTTGAGTCTGTTTTCATCGACTAGGATACGTTGTTATTTTTCTCGCCTACTTCTTTTACGTTCGACCAAAATAATGCTTTATTTTTCGTGCCCTATGCAACAAACGTCTGGTCTCGATTCGCTCCCGATTTCCGGTCACAGCAGCAGGTCGAAGGATTTTTTCGGGCGCCTCCAGCCCGAATCGCAATTTACACGCACCAGAACACGAAGCGTTTTGTATTGGCGTGTCGAACTCACAAATTTCTTTTTCGTCTATACAGTGCACGCGATGACGGGGTTCAGAGAAAAAAAAAGAAGTATGAAATTTTTTTTTGTGCCAAGCGAGAAATTTATACTTTAAATGAACTGATTAGCTTGCTTCGAATTGGTGCATTTTTTGAAATCGTTCATTCACTAATGAGAATTTATTGTTTCTTCTATTTATCTTCTTTTAATTGTATATTCCATCGCTGATGCAACTGAATGTTTCTTTTTTTTTATGCTGAGTAACCCATTAAGTTAAAAAAAAAAATTGGCTGCGCCTTTGCGTACAAAAAATCTCGATATGTCGAAAGAGTCTGTAAATCAATATATATTTTTTTTGTTTCAATACTCGTAGATGTTTACTATTGTACCTTTTTTTCGAGCAATTATATCAGCACCATCGAAAAAGACTATTTTGTGTTTTTTAAAAAGTACTATGTTTGCATAGTTACTAAGTTCCAGGATTATGAAATAGTGGCAAACCAGATTGACTCGTTATTTATTTGTGTTATTCCACGTGAACAGATGGCGTTTTTTTTGCTCCAAGCAATGTCGCGGTAGGAATGAATGAATCGCAATGGGAATTCCATTTGGATTATAATTGAACGACGGGATGCTGCTTAACTGTATTTTTTGTGCTCTAGCGATTGTTGCCAAAAAAAAACGGCTACGACATAATGAAAAGATCTGGAAAAGTGAACTTTATGGCAGCATTTTGATATTTCGCAAACTCCAAAATTAAAACTGTCGGCTGTGTACAATTGTTAAGGAAACATTCAGTTCTATTTATGAGGTAACAAAGTGTGAGACCTACATTGTCATGGGGTTTGTAAAATTTCATTTATTTCATCGGGAAATATCCAATGCAACATAGTATGCAATTAAGACGTATTGAGATATCTGACTATTTTCGGTGGTAAATGTTTTCCGGGGACCCATCAAAATTAAGAATAAAATACATACGAGGCATTATATAATTTACTAATTTAGAGATAAAATAATACGTGAAAAATGTATGCACAAATGAACCCATGATTAAGAAATTGATAAAAAATCTTTTAAGAAGATTTTATTTTAAAACTCAAATTTTTGTTTCAGATGCTTTCATTGAAATACACTACGCAATAAATGAACAATAATGGAATATTAAGATTTTTCAATATTCTGATTTGTTCAACCGTTATCTGCGTTTGAACATTTTTAAACCACCGTTTAATTTAAACAAACACCGTCTTGTCGCTTTTATCTTTATTTTTTATCTTACCTTTTATTTTATTTTATCTTTTGATCGTTTTTTCTCTAGAAAGAATTGGGATAAACATCTGGAAATTCATGTGGATGTTTTTTTTTTTCGGGGTGCTATGTCCCATAAAAAATCATGAAGATCATAATTGGACAGTGTCACGGCCGTGCGGAATGACGTGTAATGCCTTATATAGCAAGAGGTGCGCGACGGGATTTACCACATTCAATTCCGATTGTGATCACGTAGAGCGAAAATACGTTTATCCCAAGACGGATTACTCATTTATGTTATGTATGCAAGTATATGGACTTCAAACTTTTTCTTACTGTTTTCAAAATATGGTTTACACCATCAAATCCTATTTGAATTCATTCAAAATCTATAACGGGTAATTTTTTGTTATAAAAAAAAGTGGGCGAACAGCGTTTGAAAAAATATCAATGCACCCATTTATCTCTGAAAAACGCTGACACTAAATGACATGGATGAAGTCGAGCGATTATTAAAGCCCGGTAGTACTACAAATAGGTTTACGAACGTGTTGCTTAGATTTTACGCGATAATTAATTACTTCGGGGGAAAAAACTTGACAACCCTTTTTTCGTGTCGGACATTTATTAGCAGACGCGTTGTCGTGTCACGTTCTCACGCGACGTTGGAGTAAGCTGAGCGAGAGAAAAAGAAAGTGACTTTGTGTTACAGGAAGGTGAAATGAAAAAAAAAAAACGTTTAAATCCTTCTGGGCGTGACACATTATCGTCATAATGCGTGGCGATATTTAAACTGTAACGCATTTAAGCGCGTTGCATTCGGGGTCAACCCTTTCGCCTCATTTGCATATAGGTAGGAAGAAAGGAAGGAGCAAAACAAAAAACAACACAACTCTACACGTGATTAAGGTGTGAAAGGGTGAAAGTGAGGGTCTCGAAGGGCATAGCCTGATTTTCCACGATTTTTTCCTCACTGACTCTCTCGTATAGGGGAATTACATAATTCAATCTGCCTTGTTTTAACTTTGCAATAACTACTCTAAATGTGAAAAAGCGCAACTATCCGTTTGCTTATGGTAATGTAGAACATATTTCTTCGTATTTTTCGGATGATCTGTTTTTTTTTTCTTTTAATTCAAACGTAAGATCTCATCAGCAATACTTCATATTTGTGTTGATATTTTTCATATAATGCGGCAATTGACAATTTCACCCTTCGTTAACCGAAGCTTCGAGGTAGTTCAATCGCACTGTTGGACAAAAGCCGTCTGGGTGAGTGCAAACGGACAATGTGTGCCCGAAATACAAATGAGCAACGCTTAGAGGTAGTTTTCGATAGGCGTGACCGACCATCGAGTCATATACCGACAAAAAAAGATACATTCGTCATGTAGACCAGGCAGAAGTACGACATACGGTCAGCGATAGGGTGTTTCCCTTGGTTCCATTTTTGTCGACGTTTGGCAGCTTCCCGCCAGCCCACTTATTTTTCTTAACAGATTTTTAACTATCTAACGATGACGATGCCTATGGAGGCATTTGGGACAATTTAAAATATACGGGGAATATTCCTGGGACGCTCGAATGCATCTTTAGGACCTTTTGCAATAATTTTCGAACCCTGGGAGAGATTTCTGAGACAACCGGCGCCTCTGAAATACTCGAGGAATATTATTCCTTGAGATGAGATACTTGTGCCCATCTTTGCGATTTTTTATCTGGCAACAATTTTCAACCACATTGAAAAACCTAAGGCACTTTGGGTCGTTTTCAACTAGACGGGAGACCGGAGCCGAAAACGGGGCAGCTAAGAAAGTATTTCAACATTTAGAAGTTTAACAAGCTTCGTCTTTTTCTTACACCTTATAACCAAGAAATGTACTCAAAGACAGCAATGTTTCCAAAAAAATTTGGGGCACAATGAGGTAGCCTAAAAAATTTGTGAATCTTTTTCTTTCTACGTTTTATTAATTTATTTATAAAATGGTCATCACTATCCTAAATTAGTGCTTCAAATGATTTATATACAAATTAAAATAGACAACTTATACTTTGACGATTATTGGGCAACGTCATAGATCATTTTAAATCCGAAGATTGTGACAAACGAACCGCATCTTTTGTAAATCAACAGATTTAATTTAGAAAGTTTGGAAGAAAAGTCGAATTTAATTCATTAAAAATTTTTTTTTTAGCATTTTCCGTTATTTTGGAAAGAAGAAGAACCGAAAGCCTAACCCATATTGATTCTAATTGAAATGACGCATTCGACCATTGAGGGCCTCAGTACTAAGTGTCATGATCTCGCGTGTCAACATAACGAGAATTAAGATTATATTAATAACAGAAAATTTAATCTTATTGACAAGTATAAAGATTTTTAATTAAAATAATCGATACGTTGACGTTCGTCGGAATCTCGATTAGTTTAATCCTCTGAGTGATACTTTTTGCCTTGTGCTTTAATTTTGGTACTGAGTTGTTTTCGAGCTTGGTGGTTAAAGCATCTGAACCGGAAATTTGGCACTACATAATTTACTGTAGCGCTATCTTTTTTTTTTTTTTTTTTTTTTTTTTTTTTTTTTTTTTTTTTTTTTT
>JACEOJ010005666.1:0-20082 GCA_013761285.1 Campoletis sonorensis | reverse complement strand
CTTACGAAGATTGAGTTACCATTTTTTGGAGGGATTTGGTTTTTTTGAAGACTTCCACAGAAGCGGCTATTGGTGCGAGTAAATGTACTTGTCTCAGCTTTTTTTACAGCATTTATGCTGTTTTTTGCCCGTTTGATCTTTCTTCTTACAATAAAGTTTTCATGCAAATGATTTTTTTAGAATAGTGCAGCTCGGAAAAATTCATGCATGCAGCGTTGCATATTTTTGAATGCGTTGAATGGCATAAAAATATCCATCTTAATTTTCACTCACAAATTTTTCCATATGCAGTCGGACTCTTATGATAATTTGCATGTCGATTAAAATTTTATTACATGAAAAAATATAAAGGTAAAAAAGTACAAATATTATTCGTACGCATTCAATATTTTCTGCTTCCATTTTCGTCCACTTTCGTTTAAATAGTCGATTAGATTGTATAAAACTGTAAATTGAAAATATACCTTGAACTGTGTCTCAAGTAATATATTCGTCATGTTTTTACATGGTAAGTTTCCATCTAAATAATCTTTTGAATAGTACCACATGGGAAAATTCTTTAACTTCAGTGCCAAGATTGCCAAGTTGAATATTTTGGTGTCGTAGTACTACATTAAATATTCAACTCGTTCTCAAATTTTCCCAGCAATAGTCTGATACTATTATATACATAAGACAAAGTATCTCGCCGAGAGAAACACCCAAAAGCTACTTGGACTACCATAAATATAAGACATACAGACAATAATCTTCGGACGACAACATCGCACGCGTGCCCAGCGCAGCGTCGAGGTTGTAGACCCACAAACTCGAGATATTGTCGCGATAAAAACGACGAGAAAACTGAGCTAAGTAGGAATCACAATCTCCAGGACATAACAAATCACACCACGACATTCTTTGAAAAGGCTGGCAATCACAAAATATGTGATTGAATTGCCTTCAAAGAATCATAGGACAATATTCCGAAGTCGATACGGATGTTGAGTGGCGCGTAATCCGGGCGTACATCTTGCCGTCACTGAATTATGGCACAACACAACACTTAAAAAAATGGAGATGTGTTGTGAACAGGTACTAATATAAGCTACTGCGGGACTGCCTACAACGTTCCCGAAAGAAGATGTCTGGCAGATGACCGGCAAAAAACCGTTCTTGGTACACCTTACACAACTACATCGGGACGGAGTAACACTCATCGAACCCATTATGTAAATACTCATTGGTTCATTTATCAGCCAAATTTCATTGGTATTAGTATTAAGGAAACGATGTCGAAATACGAACACGAACACGAGGAAGTCGAAAGATAACAAGACCTAACACCTATTTCTATATACAACTTAATCATTTTCTATACCATAATAGTCGAGAGACCCTAGGGGCAAGAAACCTAAACATGAATATGTAACGAAACAAGATTGATGATAAATGAATTAATTGATAAAATACATAATTCAATAAATACGTATTTTCGGAATTATAACGTTATCCAATTTGTTCCACACTGTTTCAATCCATTTTCTGACACTCTATTAATTCAATCACGTTTTGTTCTCCCATTAACACTTGATGATTTTTCCAATTCGATCGGAAACTGATTGATATCGATCAGCTGACACTTTCATAATCTTTATAATATGTGGAAGTCTCCAAAAAAACCAAATCTCCAAATAAAACTGGAAAAACACTGGTCCTCAAAGTACCACCTCCTAATAATCGTTTCCTCTTTGAACCTTTATTTCTTCACAGAAGACCTTAAAAAAATCAGGTCTCAAAAAAGTGAAAAGGGAAACCGCTCTGAAGAAATTATCAGAAGGAGACAAATCGAACCAAAAAATAGGAGCTTGATGCTCGTAAAAAGAAAAATACGGGCTTCTCAAAAATGTAATAAATCAATATCAATATACTAAAGTATATAAAGCCAATTACGTCAGAGTGAGTTTTCATTTATAAAGTATTTGAATTAATATTTCAAGATTTGGAAGTATAAGCACTTTACAAACCTCAAAATAACTTTCCTGAAAAAACTATAAACAACTGAGCGAAAACGCACGGAGTACTTGCCCGGCCCAGAACAACAACCGTGATTTCAAGTGAAAATTCCTTTATATATTCTCCAGATCGGGCCAGACAAGTACTCTGTGCGTATCCGCTCAGTTTTTTACGAGTCATCGAGCCATTTAGAAAGTTCTTAAAATGTTTGGGTCGAATTTTGAATTGCGTTCTACATGAGCTGCACCGCTTATGCCGTAAATGCAAAAAAAAAAAAACAATACAATTGTTTGAACACAAGAAATATGCGACAAATTCGAAAGGAAGAAAGTTGTTGCTTTTTTTTTTAATCAAAACGTTTGAAATTTTTTTCGGCTGGCTTTAACACCAAAACAACCATAATGGTTGTTTTGGACCCACCGCGGAGTGGGCAGACTTTTCGTTTGGGTGAGTGGCATTTTATTCGGAATGGATTAAAGTTGGTTTTAAGTGAAAAAAATATATATATATTAAAAATGGCGAACCTTGAGAAAAATGAGATTTTTCCCGAAAAAGTGAAATTTTTTACACATTTTTATATCTGCAAATTGCCTGTATTGTTTTTTCAAAAAGTACATTTGAAAATGAAAATTAAGAAAAAAAAAAAACATTCCGATAATTCCATTTTTGAGAAAGTTATAGCCCTTTGAAATAAAAAAAAACCATTTTTTTGAAGAATCCATAACTATTTTTGAGTTGGGTAAGATTTTTTTTTGATTTCCTGAAAAATGTTTTCAATGGGGTAGAAAAAGAAAAAAAAATCAGCCAAATCGAAAGGGGTCGGGTTCAAAAGTGGTCGATTTGGCGTGGAATTAACCATATAAATCTATACTCGTTTTGCGTATTGACTTGCCATTTAGTCCTTTTTGTTTTTTTCGGTTAACGTGCTTGGGTACGTTTCAAGGTATGTAAATTTTGTACAGAAAATAATAAAGCTGCCGAACAATTCTCTTCGAACTCGATTCGAACATGCTCGTTTTTTCCAGCTCATTTCTCGCTCTCACTTTATACATACTTATATATATTTCCAATCAATATTCTGAGTGTTTTAATTGCGTACTGGAAAATTGCGTTCGATTTAATTATGATAAATTTCGTCACGAATTATAAGGAAATGTAATTAAATTCCGATTTAAAATCAAATCTGTAATTGCTTTAACTCACCGGTGAGTTAAACGTATCACAAAGCGTGGGACAAGCGACGCTATGATCAGTGTTCGTCGTTTTGCGTATTTACTTGCCGTTTTACTCTGTTTTCTTCTTTCGGGTTACGTGTATTTCCTACGGGCACAAATTAAACAATACATCTTTTTTGCAGAAAACTTTGTCGGTTTTGTCATTTTTTTGACAGCTAACGCCCGATTTGATGAGAAAAATAATTCCTGAGATTGGACCAAGGATCAAATTTCTCGAAAAATGCACGAAGTGTGGAAAAATTAAAAAGGTTAGTGCTGAGTAGTGTTCGGATATTAAGAGTATTCTCGGTAATGGATAGTACAGTTTTATACATGGATTATAACTATATATTTTGACACTATGTCGCAATTAAAGTGAAAACGAATCGTTCATTTTTTAACGGACAAATTCAGACTCCCCAATCGTATTATCTGAAAATTTAGTTGCTTCAACTCAAGAAGAGATCATTTTGCTCCGTACAATTGTTTGATTCAATTCGCTTAATGTTCATACATTTTTTCAGCAATCATTACCGCTTGAAGACCTTGGGACATCAGAATCGAATACTGTAAGATTTCAAATTAAAGTTTGATCTCTTTTCTTGTTTTTATTTTTATTACACAAAAAAATCACACGCATACACGTACACACACATACACACTTATCCGTTCGCGGGATATTTTTAATTTCACTTTACAAATCACAATTCATATTGTGTCCGATGATCAAAACCTCAGTCGAACAATTCTTTTGGAGTAAACTTTTGATATAAATTTTTTTTACTTATCGCAATATTTTTTCGATATCCCTCGTTGGCTCTTTCATGAGTTCCGGGACCCCATCGATGTCCTCAAAGATGATTTGATTGATATGATACAATCGTTCGACGTGGAAGGTGGCCAATCTTCCCAGATTAGAATTCGGTGACGTGTTGATGGTGTGACGGTCCCGGAACGAAAGAGAGCGAGTCGTTCCCGAATTTCATGATGTGCGAATTAGACGAAGGAGGAGGGCGCCGGCTTCCCTCACTCCTTCTTTCGACGGGTTATAATAATTGATCAGGATAACGATCCTTTTCATCATGTCGGAAGACCGCGAAGATATAAATGGAATCTTACAATACAGAGGAAAATAATTCAGAGATCTGTGATACTGAAACAACTTCGCCAGTGGATTCAACAGACTTAGGGACGTCTACTGATGAACCATGGCAAGTGAGCCACAAAAAAAAAAG
Source organism: Campoletis sonorensis (assembly GCA_013761285.1). NCBI lineage: Eukaryota > Metazoa > Arthropoda > Insecta > Hymenoptera > Ichneumonidae > Campoletis > Campoletis sonorensis. Next base: position 15,638 of record JACEOJ010005666.1, on the reverse strand, counting down.
AAAAAATTGCTGCTCGAATCGGACAGTATCGGTGCCAAGCTCCATTCAGGCGAGAGGCGTAAATCTTTCGTTGGTGGTGAAGAATTCATAGCACGAGTCAAGGAGGAACCCACACTTTGGGTCAGAAGTCTTTTGGCCAAAAGCTCCGCGGGTCAATTGCTTTACAAGTCCTTAAAAACAAAAAATCGCTTTCGGAAAGAGGACCGCCGACGATTGGTTCATACATTGGTTTCCGAACTAATAACGGATGAAAATTGGTACGGGTATAATAAACAAACAACAATAAGACATCATTTTGTGAATATTATTTTTATTTTACTCCGTATTTTACTTTCTAGTATTTTACAAAACAAAGATTTCGATTTGCTGAGTGATCAGATCGTTACCCTTTTTCCATCGGAAAACAAAGCGACGTATTATATACCGCCAGTGTCCAAACACACTTCTCGAAAATCGGAATCGGCTCGCGGGAAACTCGTGAATAGATTTCGTAATCAAATAAAAGAGTATCGTCGCCATGTAGATCGCCCGAAGCGGAAACCAGATTCACTGAGCATAGAAGGTAGACCATTTTTATAGTCGCATAGAGTGGACAGAAATTACGCGGTTTATTCGTTGTATACGTGAGTGTGTAGATGTAAGTACATATTGTGTATTTGTTCGCAGACGCCAGAAACAGCTGCAAAAAGTATCGATTGGTTCAAACACAACAAAGGACCGTTTGAGGAGGTGAAAAACCATTGGAAAAAGACTACGAAGGTCCGGTACCACGAGTTACTATAAGCTCCAATACGTCTATCCATTATTGTATCGCCCGATTCGAATTACTCAAAGAATCAAAGGGATATCTACTCATCAATATTGATTTCAGACTGTTTGTGAAAAATTCGGAAACAGTCTTGTATGACCGTTGGGACCAATTTATTGCCAAAGTTCGGCTTCTCCGTCCGTTGACAAACGTTCACGCGTTATCGTTGATAAGAATATTGGATGATGACGTTCAATCCCGAGGAAAGCGAGTGAACTATGGGCCCCCCACAATCAGAGCCGAAGAAGTATTATTTTTATCTTTCAATGCATTTTTTAGATTGCAAGTCTGTCGCCGAACTGTTGCTCTTGCCATTTTTCGTTCCACCAAGGGCAATTGTGAAGAACAATAAACATAATTGGAAACCATCGATCAGCGAAGGTCAACACAGCATTATCGTTCACGTATTGGTGAGTAATTTTTTGAAATATACAATTTTGATTCGCTTATTCGGATAAAATATTTGACGAAGAAAATATCGATTTCGGAGTTGATTTTTTGATTTCATAGGTTCGAAAAATTATTTATTTATCTGTTATTCCGTGCTTGGATAAGAATAGTTATATTCCATATGTAATTGTAGGTGTGTGTTTTTATATTACCAATTAATGTGTTGCCGTTTAAATGCCTTTGAGCTCACATAATGTCCATTAGACATAATCTTGCCACCGTTAATCACACCGATTGATGTCCGAAGTTTCCGTACGATCGTTAAAAATGTATCCTTACAATTTAATTATAGAGTTCAATAGTTTCATCAGACGCCGTGACTATGGTTATAATAAATGTCGCAACTTTTATTAAACATATTATTAAACTGCATTTAATTCATTATAACGATGTGAATTCAATCGTCTTAACGTAAATTCCAAGGATTTATTGTTTTAACAAAAATATTTAGTTTCAATCAGTCATAAGGACTCTGCGAATCAAAAAAAAAATTCTGAACTGATTTTTCCTTGACCATTTTTTCGTTGTTAAGATAGTAATTATTCGGTAATTTATTGATTCATTTGTTATTCCGTGCTCGCATTGATCGTCTGTGAGGAAATACTGAAATTGTCTAAATCAATGATGATATTTGATACATCAAACTTATTACAGATTCCAGGCGACATTGATAAAATTCAAGAGGATAAACGCAAGAAGATGCATCAATATGGACTCCCCGTTCAACCGTATATCATAGTTGTGGGACCAACACTTCAGGAAATTTGCAGCTATTACGTTGCAATCGATGCCATTTGCTACAAAGTTGATTCACCACTGAAGGCATTGGACGTTTGCTTCAAGAGCTTCCACGTTTTCAACGCGAGGTATCTACTTGAGAGTGAGCATTTATATCTGTTACTCCAGTTGGCCATTTACCAATTTAACACAAAATGGGATAAAACATTTTCGCACGTAGCGGAAATATTGAACGAAGTGAGAGTATAAACTCTGCTTTTCTTTCAAACTGTTTCTAGTAGTAACACTCATGATAATACAAGAAAAATTTATGATAATACTTTGTGATATTATATTGTAAACTTGTGAAGATAATATTACTGTATTATACCCGTTGATTTTTGAATATTTTTGTCGATCTCAAATGCAATATGCTAAGTCATATATAAACGTACATCGATATAATTTTTTTCTGTGCTTGATGTTTTCTTACTCTGCTGCAAATTAAAATGAACATGGCTTATCCATGCCCTTTATGCAACTTCTACTCGGATACAATAACATTCCTTTTAGCCCATTTGAAATTAAAACACGGTCCGTCAACGTATACGGTTATCATCTTTTAAAAAACACTTACTCGTAAAGCATCGAAATTCGACTAACTTTTCCGCGCTTGATGTTACAAACGAGACTCATGGGCCGAAGAAGAATGAAACGTTGGCGAAAGTAGACGCAATCGCTAATTTTCAAACAACTGATTCCAATGTCTCTGAATTTGAATCCGTTATGAGGCAGGCCGCCTTAAAATTTGTCGCTAACTTATACGGCAATTCTTCTAATAACAGAAGTTTGGTTCAAAACATAATTGAAAACGTCATAGAATTTCTCTCACCTCTCGAAATGTTAAAAAGTCGACACAACTTTGTCAACGAAAAAAAGGCGGATTTTAATTCATGCATTAACATACTGATAAATTTATTCGTTGGATTGGACACAGATTATAAAAAAGATCAGTATTTTGAGAAGAGTGAAGTCTTCATTCGACCTGTTTCATTTATTGTTGGTACCATGGCTGACGCTGGTACATTAAAAGGTACATCTACACGGTTAATGAAGGATTTAACAGCTCAAATGGTACCGTTGCGAGCTGTTCTTCCCAAATTTTTAGAACTTCCTAATGTGTTTGACACTATCATTTATTTTATGAATGAGCACAAGAACTCGGATATTGTTAGTAGCGTCGTTGGTAGCATACTTTGGAAAGATATCGAGAGCAACTTCGATAATAAAATAGTTCTACCACTGCTCCTATTTTTCTATTTAGAAGTTAATAACCCCCTCGGTAGTCATGCAGGTGTCAACAGCACGCAGGTGTCCGTTTATGTCTGTATTGGAGCAATTCCGCCGATATATGCGTCCATGACAGAGAATATATTTTCTTTATACCTCGGTCGAAAGTACGTAAATCCCGCATCAATTTTGGTGCAGAAAGACCGAGATTCTTGCTTTGGTAAAACAACGGAATAACGGCGGGAGCGAAAACTTTTTTCGCGCACAACGTAAAGTTTTCGCAACTGTCAGTGGTGGCTTGTCGCTAACCCTTTTTTTCTCTGACATCAGAGCTGTTCTTTCGTTACGTAAAACCAGTGTTGTGAAGAAAAATAATGGACCACAAGATCTCAACCGATGAATCTATGGACGAGGAAGATGTATTGAGAGATTTCGATGCAGAGGCGAACTGAATCATACAGACCGAAACGTTACCAAAAAAGTCTGCCGATCGATACAAGCTCGTCTACGAAAATTATAAAAAATGGCAAATCGACCATAAAAGTTTTCTTTCAAGCACTGAAGAAACGAATTTGATAGTTTATTTTCAAAATTTATCAAAAAAGTTGAAACCATCGACATTATGGAGCATTTGGTCGATGTTGAAAAAAACATTGAATTCTAACGAAAACATCGACATCAACAAATTGAAAAATTTGAAAAATTTAATAAAAAATAACTCGAAAGGCTATAAACCAAAAAAATCTTCAGTTCTCAAGTGGGAAGAAATTATTAAATTCGTGAACGACACATCAGATTACGAGAATTTAGGATCGAAGGTTAGTATTGACATTTTTTTTGTGAATTTTCGAATTAATTAATATTAATATTCTTATATTGATGATAAATCAAGGTCATCCTCATACTGGGAATTTGTGGAGCTCTTAGATGCGACGAGCTCACCAGATTGACAATCGATGATGTAGAGGATCTCGGCAATAAGTATCTCGTATCTATAAACGATACGAAAAGTGATACACCTCGCCAATTCATAATCGGGGATCTTTTTTATGGAAAAGTGAAGAAATACATGTTGATGCGGCTGGAGCAAACATTCACCGATAGATTATTGATACAATATCATCGGGGAAAATTCACTCAACAAGTTATCGGGAGGAACAAAATCGGGGAAACACCTCACCTAATCGCATCTCATTTGAATTTGCCGAACGCAAAATTGTATACGGGTCATTGTTATAGAAGAACTGGCGCGACTCTCCTGTCGAATTCGGGTGCAAATACAACGATGCTAAAACAACTTGGTGGATGGTAATCAACCGCAATTGCTCAAGGCTGGTCTTCTATTTATTTATTTGAATTTTATTACAGATCATTTGTTTGGGTTTGTTTCGGTTTTTAGAATCAATTCAGGATTCAATATCTGAACGGTATTTTTTTCCTGATATTTTATTCACAACTAATGTTCCCATTCATAGGATACGTAGAGAATTCATTGAAGAATCGAGAGAAAATTTACGAAAGTATTACTCAACAATCCAGTTCAGTTGCCATGCGTCCACGACCATCAACAGTGCAGCTGAAGAAACTGGTACAAACAATCCGGGCACGTCTAGACATGAAGCACACAATTCGAGCAACTTTTCCGATGAATTCGAAATAAACGAAGAAGATTTAATCAAAAGTGATGAGCTGGATCGAGTGGAAGTTCCGAGTACACCGATTCCTTCTTTTACGACAGCGAACAACAAAAAAATACTCGTAGACCACAACAGAAAATCGACACCACCTACACATTTTTTGAAAAAACCACCAATCAGGATCTATCCACGAGATTCAGAAAACAAACCACTTCAAACCCGAATTAATAAAAATGAACGGAATCAAATACCGAAATTGACGCCAACGAATCGAACCGGACACGCAAATCCAACGATTTCGTATCAAAACTGCGTATTTCATGGAAACGTTATTAATAATTCTTATTACTCGTATGATAGAAACGATGGGAATGAAAACATGCGTCCCTGAAAACTTCTAAAAAAAAAACAATATTTGTTTCGTTTGGTTATTTATACGTGTTCCGTTATTTGTAATCCAAAATAATAAAAAAATGGCATACGTTTGAGCTTATTATCGTTATGGTATTTCTCAATGGAATACTTTTTTTGTTTGTTTGTGAATTGATGCCTGCCCCCGACCAGCTGGCACTCGCTTCGCTCGTGCCGCAAAAGTCGGGGCAGGCATCAATACATGAATCTATCGTGAATCTGTCGTTGATCGAACGTACTTTCGACCGGCTATAAAGAAAAATAGTATAAACCTCACGGGCAGAAGTTGCGCAGTGCAGGAATCCCAAACTTTCTGCCCTTATAGTGTAATATACTATTTAGCTCAAATTCATAACACTATCGATCAATGTAATTTCGGGACCAAACGAATATTCGAACCTCTCATAGAAGAACTGATATTTCTTCAAACCACAGGAGTAACACTAAATATCAACGGCAATCACGTACGCGTCTACTTCGCATTAACCTTGATATTAGGAGATAACTTAGGGCTCCATTCCATATTAGGTTTCAATGAAAGTTTTAATTCTACATATTCGTGTCGATTTTGTCGGGCTGACAAGAAATCTTCGCGTTCTCTGATTAAAGAAGATCCTCGTCTCATTCGTACTGAGTCAAATTATTAAAATGATTTGAGTGCTTTCGAAAGAGGGATTAAAGATAAATGCATTTTTCATGATATTCCGGATTATCACATAACGAAGAATCTGTATGCTGATATAATGCACGATATTTTCGAAGGTGTATGTCGGTACGATGTACCAAAAATTTTTAATCGGTCAATTAACATTGATAAGATATTCAGTCTCAAAGAATTCAACGCGCTCCTCAAACATTTCGATTATGAATCTGCTTGCACTTCGAAAAACCCGCCGCTCATCAAACATATAAAGATCTGATTTCGGGTAATCTCATACTTTCGGCTTCCGAAATGCTCCGATTGGTGCGATTTCTAGGTTTAATAATCGGTAATATGGGCCCTACTAATATTAAAGCTTGGCACCTGTACAAATGTTTACGAAACATTGTTTGCATTATTTTGAACCCAAAAGTGCAGCCGAAAGAAATAGAATCCTTGGAATCGTTGATTTCAGAACATCATTCATTATACAAAAAGCTTTTCAAAGAAGATCTTAAACCAAAAATGCATCACTTGGTGCACTATCCCCGGATCATTCGTCAGATCGGCTCACTTTCAAATATATCGTGTATGACATTCGAATCAAAACACCAAGATTTAAAACGCGAAAACGCCCAGTAAGAACGGCTCTTTACCGCAAAAATATTTGTTTCACTTTAGCTTAGAGACATCAATTAACATTGGCTCAAAAGTTTCTAGCGAAAGAGGGATTTAACCGTAGATTATCATTTGGCCCAGGGATGCAAACAACTTTGAGCGAGTGCTGGAATTATTACGTTTTCAAAAATTCTTTACCACACTATTTGGCAGATTCTCTCTTTAAGTCCACATGGATTAAAATGAACGGTACAACGCATTAAAAAAATATGATTTTAACCTTGGGACACGAAGATGAAAATTTGTTATTCGGAAAAATAGAACACATCTTCATTGATTCGATTGGTGATATATATTTTCTCGGGACGAAATTGACAAATCTCGGATTTTCCGACCACGTTCATGCCTTCCACGATGTCCACGTAAATGAATCGTGGTTTTGCTTGAAACAAACAGAGTTAGGATGACATATCCCGCGAAATGTCCATGTTACGCGTGACGGATTGCGTTATATATCGTGTAGATAAAAAGAAGAGAGTATGAGAATATCAAGCACAGAAAATCATTTCATTTAATGACTGATGCGTACTAATTATCCATGATTAAGTCCGCTAGTACATATTTTCGACTTTTGATTCGAACCGTCTTCGTTCCATTTTGTCGCCATAATGGAACTTGAGATAATTCATGATATGGTTCATTTTCATGTTTACTTTTGACTTTTGAATATTTTTTTCAAATACATAAAAAAATGGTTTTACCAAATATTGAATTTATATCCTCTACGATGCTATCGTAATTTTTTTCTTTTGTCGTTCTTTCATTACTTCCATAAAGAGAATTAAAACGCGATGTCTTTCGAATGGAATACAAAAATACACAACTTGACTTTTTTTTTGCTGATATTGTATGAGCCTTGAAAAATGCTGGTATATGATTGTTTATTTTTTATTTTCCGATTTGATTTTGATAAAAAAGGAAAGATTTATTTGTCGAGTACATTTTATTATTTTATGTTAGCTAAAAGTGCATTATAATTGCGCTAATTTGTGATACAAAATGATTTATAATACAAAATGATTTTTGATACAAAACATGTGTACAAACATTCCTCTAATAAAAACATTACATGAGTATTTACAATTTTCTAACATATATTTCTTTATTGCAACCTTCTCAACACTAATTACGAAAAGTTTCTTTTTACCGAGTGGCGCGAGTGGCGATTGATCGAACAAAACATTTCATAGATTCACTCCATCAATAGTGAAATTTATCTAAGAAATTTTTTGAAGAGATCAAATATACTATAATCGAAATACAACGCCACTCAGATTCAACCAATATTAAATTGAAGGCAAGTAAGATGGTGGTTAAAACACATAATTTTTTTTTGCTCAAAAGGAAACACCGTTCGTGCTGACAGAATATTGCATTCGATTAATCCCGGAGTCGATCATAGAAAAAAATTGGCAGTTTAAAATGAAGCGGACATATATTGTGTCAATGAAATCGTATTCAAAACAACTTCATCGTTCAGTTTATTCGACTAATCCATTTTTTCTCCAGATGCATTTCTGAAGTAGAGTTGAACTGTCTTTTCTTAAAACCAATCAAGAATTTACTATACTTGACGACGTATACTGGTTCGACTAACCAACCATTGCGTACCATTGAACCTACTTTGAATAGCATTCAAAAATGGTACTTTTGAACTGAAATGAGTATTTTGTTGTTTCCATGAAATATTATTAAATCCAATTTCATGTTTACGTTCATTTGAACTTTTTTTTGTTGTTTTAATGTACCCATGTTGTAAAGTGAAACTATTTCTTATTTTATATCTACTCAACATACAATTGAATCACACAGATACACTACCGTCCATAAGTTTGGAAACACCTGACGAAATTTTTGGACGCACTGGAAGCTAGATTACTCAGTCGAAAAAAACGATATTCAAATTTTGCGAACAGTGTTTTGAAAGGGACATTCTAAGCTTTATTTTGCTTTTTTTAAACACTTTTTCCGATTGTTTTTGGACCCAGCACGTATTTTTGAAGTTGGGCTTTTTTCGACATTTTTTTTATAACGTTTCAAATAGCGCCCATGGTCCGTGAAAATTTTCCAATCGTTTTTTCCATGGAAAACTTAAAAGGCATGGCAGTAGCTTTAATTTCGTTTTTTTTAAAGTTGCGTACGATTTTTTTTTGTAAAATTATGCTATATTTTCACAAAAATGACTCTTTTTCGAAAAAGCTTCGTAACTACAAAAACATGGAGTTTCTGTGAAATCGTCAAGAGGATGAAAAGTTGCCGGCAAGTATCCTTTGTTCACTGACATTTTTTCAGAATTTTTATTCGAGATTTTTTTTTTGAATCATTTTTACTCGAAATCCCATTAAGAAAAGTGTCTTAACTCGGAAATGATAGGGTGTGGCGTAAAATATCAATAGGAGAAATTTTCTTTTGCAAAAAAAATCGTACGCAACTTTAAAAAAAAAGGAAATTAAAGCTACTGCCATCCCCTTTAAGTTTTCCATGCAGAAAACGATTGGAAAAATTTTCGACGGACCATGCGCGCTACTTGAAACGTTGAAAAAAATGTCGAAAAAAGCCCAACTTCAAAAATACGTACCGGACCCATAAAAAATCGGAAAAAATGTTTCAAAAGGGCAAAATGAAGCTTAGAATGTCCCTTTCAAGACACCGTTCGCAAAATTTGAATATCGTTTTTTTCGACTGAGTAATCTAACTTTTAGTGCGTCCAAAAATGTTGTCAGGTGTTTCCAAACTTATGGACGGTAGTGTATATGTTGGTAGTTTAAACAAATTGCGATTGAAAATACTAATTTCTTCGATTTCAAAATAACTAATTTGGTAAGTTAAATCAACTTGATGTTTCCTTCGCCACCCGCTATCGTAAAATCGGGTTAAAACAATCTGGTTTACTTTGAATTTACGAATCCTTTTTTTTCTGTGTAATGAAAAGAAAACAATGTAAAGACGTACACTGGTCATAGCGTCGCCTGTCCCACGCTTTGTAATACGTTTAACTCACCGGTGAGTTAAAACAGTCACGGATTTGATTGGCAATCGGAATTTAACCACATTTTCTTACAATTCGTGACGAAATGTGTCGTAATTAAATCGAACGCTATTTTCCAGTACGCAATTAAAACACTCAGAATATTGAATGGAAATATATATAAGTATAAAAAATGAGAGCGAGAAATGAGCTGGAAAAAACGAGCATCCAACCTCGAATCGAGCTCGACTCAAAATTTTTCGGCAGCTACATTATTTTCTGTACAAAATTCACATCACTTGAAACGTACCCAAACACGTTAACCGAAAAAACGAAAAGGACTAAACGGCAAGTCAATACGCAAAACGAGTACAATGAAAAGAAAACGATGTAAAGACGAACACTGGTGATCGCGTCGCCTGTCCCACGCTTTGTAATACGTTTAACTCACCGGTGAGTTAAAACAGTCACCGATTTGATTGGCGATCGGAATTTAACCACATTTTCTTACAATTCGTGACGAAATGTGTCGTAATTAAATCGAACGCAATTAAAATATTCACAATATTAAATGGAAATATCTATAAATGTAGAAATTGAGAGTGAGAAATGAGGAAAAAAACGAGCATCTAACCTCAAATCAAGTTCGACTCAGAATTGTTCCGCAGCTACATTATTTTCTATACAGAATTTACATACCTTGAAATTTTTTGATGAGCTCTTCCAGCCCCCACTCCCTCAAGATTTCATCCACCGACTTGTACGACATTTTTCACTGTTCACCAAACATGAACACCGTATTATAAGTCTATACAAGGCGCAACAATCACGAATGCCAAGAACAACGAATTGACCGAGCGCAGAGCGAAAACGTAAATAGAGAGCGCGAACAGGGCTAGGGGCGATCGACGCGACACCATGCATCGTGGCGACGTAAAACAAAAAACAAGTAACTTTGAACGAACTAAGTTGACAAATTGGACACATTTATGAAAGGAGATTTTACAAACGGGAGGCTCCATTGCATATACAACACCCATCGCCGTTTGTATGATATGTTTCGAAGTCATATAAATATTACACACTCGAGATTCAGTTGTATCAATCAAATTTTGTGCGTCCTATATTCATTGGATAAGCGTAGTTATACTAGAAACATGAATCCATCTCGATTCAAAATAAACTGAATAATTTTTCAAAATTGTAGGCACGGAGTCATTAATATTATCAATGAAATTGGTTTAATGCACTTACGCGGCGTGATCAACATCACTGACGCATTCGTTTACTTCAAGCAGTGCCGTGCACAGAATTGAAAAATTCTAAAATAGAAAGAATCCAATGTACGTATTCATAGAAAGAACATTTCAGTTGATTGAAAAAAAAATTTGCTCAGTCCAAATCAATTTTTTTTAATATGAAAAATACAATGAATCAGAAATACAAACTTTACGGTTATTGCGAGCAGTGAATGAATTTTATGAATCTTTTTTTTAGATCAACACGAAGCGTTTTTTCAATTCTACAAAATATTTGTTCCTATCGATTAATCCGCGGAGTGTATATTTTAAACAAATAATTGGTAAAAACAATTGAAACGTTGTTGCATTGAAGAAATCAAGAGACTCGGTAGAGTCTCGGGACAAGTACATTTGACAGCTCTGTCTGTCGTCTGCTGGCCCGAGACTCGCCGAGTATATTATTTCTGAATAAAGCAATTTTCGGTAGTGGGGGTAAAAAGTGAAAGTCTTTTTTTTCAATTACGAAGTTCAGGAGAAATTATACTATAATTTGAAAATTGAACTGGAGGTTAATTGAGAAAAAAGCTTCCGATTAAGCCCTCAATCAGCAGAATTGATGCCGTAATTGCTAAAAAAAAACTTTGCACGGGGCAAAGATTATGCAAAAGCGCCAACACATTGAAAGATTCGATGTGTCCGTATATGACACAATGAAAAGCCTCAACGGCGTTATCCTGTTTCTGATTGGTGAGAAGTGTGCTCATTTCCCTGTGTTCCTATTGGTTCCGATACGGTCAAAAGTTTAACAGCGTGAAGTGCGAGACGCGTGAACCTCGCGTGTTTTGAGAACATTCTCGTAGACCCGTCGTAGGTAAAATTTGAACGGAAATGTATACCGGGGTTTTTCGGGGTCACTGATTACAAATCTAATGTTAAAATTTCGAAATTCAAGATGGCAGATCCAATCTGGAGGACCATAAATGCGAAATTTTTTTGATAGAAGCGAAAGTTGGTGTTCGGAGGTTTTCGGGGTCACTGATTACAAATCCACTCTCAAAATTTGAAAATTCAGGATGGCGGACCATAACTTCGAAAATCGTTTGATGAAAGCGAACTTGGTACTCGGGGGTTTTCGAAGTCGCCGATTACAAATTCTGATTCCTATTAATTTTCAATAAGAAATAAACGTATATACAATTGTACCATGATTTTTAAATTAGCCATTTTTTTCGACTGTCGAAGCTAGTTTTTATCCAAAATATGGGTGTTTTCTAATAAAGCCATCGTCAAGATTTGATTTCTATTGTTTCCAGAAACTATGAGAATTCACAAAATTTTTATACACAGGTTCAAGGTGGACAAATTTTCTTGGTAGAAGCTCTATCCGTTCGGAAGTATGAAAATCATTTTCTGATGACATATGAATAGAGCGGAGAGTATATACCAAGTCATCATCGAAATAAATTCATGAAATGATTATGTGAACATGCAAAAACTCTAGGTTTTAAATTTGATCACAAAAAAACGAGAGATATCCTGGGAAAGAATCCCTCCCCCGGGGAAAAAACCCTGGACAAGTACATTTGTTTGACTCCCATTTCTACCACTTAATAGCATATATGCCCCCCCCCCTAAAAAACATAGAAAAAAATTGATTACAAAAAAAGGAGTCTAATATCAAAAAACTAAAATTTATAATATCGGTAGTAGGACAAATATTTGATGAGTGTTCGATAATAGATTGATAAAAAAAATGCAAAGGATCAATTGGTGATTAAAAAGAGATTACCAATGTACGAAAATAAAAACCAACCCCAACCAACATAGCCCAGAAGAAAAAAAAATTATCTAATAAATTCAAATTACAGAAAACAAAAATTTCAAACGGAAAAAATTACATTGAAAAAAAAAAATTTGGCCGAAGTACTTGGCGGGTTTTTGTTGCTTAACTTGAATCACATGACGTATTACTCATCATAGTTACGAACCGGCCAAGTAATTCGGCCAAAATTTTTTTTTTCAATGTAATTTTTTCCGTTTGAAATTTTTGTTTTCTGTAATTTAAATTTATTAGATGATTTTTTTTATCTTCTGGGCTATGTTGGTTGCGGTTGGTTTTTATTTTCGTACATTGGTAATCTCTTTTTAAGCACCAAATTGATCCTTAGCATTTTTTTAATCAATCTATTATCGAACACTCATCAAATATTTGTCCTACTACCGATATTATAAATTTTAGTTTTTTGATAGTAGGCTCCTTTTTTTGTAATCAATTTATTTCGATGTTTTTTAGGGGGGGGGGGGGGCATATATGCTCTTAAGTGGTAGAAACGGGAGTCAAACAAATGTACTTGTCCAGGGTTTTTTCCCCGGTATTAGTTAATTCGTACTAAAGAAATTGTGCAATTAAATTGACTAAACCGGTTTTGTTAGATCAACTACCGCACCTTCAAATTAAACTAATTTGCATTACTTTAAGAAATTTTCGTTGATCTCATTTGGTGAGTTAAATTTGCGAATCCTTTTTTTCTGTGTAGTTGTTGCATAAAATTGGTTGAAATAAAGAAAGATAGACATGATGCTATGTATACTACTTAATATATAGATATACCTTGAGTGGTTTTCCATCTACGTGTGAATTTATTATGGCTGATGAAATTGTTTGATTATCTAGCTGTCTGAACAGTGCTTGATTTTTTTCTTTACTTTTGATCATTACTTCTTTTATCAACTTCGGTTTTCTCTGCTATATTGAAACACCACGTTACGGATACTTCTTCGACTTCACGTTGTTTTGAAAATCGAGAAGGAACTTATTCCAAAATTTACTTAAACACTATTTGGATTTTGAATGACAATAAATAATGCAAGCTGGCAAATAAAAAAGCCTCGACAGGGTCATATTAATCCACACCTTCCATTAACCCATGTGTGTAAAACGTTTTAAGACACTAGTTGAATATGAAAATACAGAGTCATTCTAGAGTGCAAACAGGGAAAAGGGATCATAAGCGCAAAAGAAGATGAATGGACATTGCAACAAGAGAAGCAGAGGGGAGATCCTCGTTGTTGATCCTCGGGGTGGTTCACAATGATCCTCTTAAATGGATGAGCGAGAGTCCCACTCGAACGATCCGGAATGTTTCGTAGCAATAGAATCTACGATATGATATAGAGTGTATAGAGGCTTGTAGTGTATCCGAAATACTTGTTGGACATGGCTATACCGGCTATACCGCTATATAGATAATGAATATCGTTCCCATCGTTCAATTAACTTTTATTCAAACAATCATACAACCATATACAGCTCGGGACCTCGAAAAAATGTAAGTAAACTTGAAAAAGTATGAAATGAAATAAATTGATCAGAAACAAAAAAATATGGAGATAGAAGCTTAAATGCGGATACATTCGATCCGGATCTATAGCGGATACTATGTGGAACTCTGTCGAAATGTGATTTTTCCGCACAATCTTTCGGACAATAATGATAACACAAATTGATATAGTGATATTTCATATTCCAAGATGCATTAAAAAATGGTGCATTTTTTCACACATTTTTGATGCTCGTATGTTTTTGTCGCATTCGCCGTCCAGTGACACTAGTGTTACGTTCCGAGTTATACTCCAACCCTAATAACTCTTGTCCTCCAAAAATCTGTTCGTCAATATTGGAATCACCATTTCAATATTGTACAACAGTATTTAATAATGGGGCAAGCAATCTTTTTCCCATGGATTTAACATACGTCAAATCCCTGAATTATCGTCGCGACTGTATCTGGCGTAATATTTCATACCGAGAATACACTCGCGAGTTTTGTGCACTTACGATCAACGCTTCAAGATGCTGACCGGACATGTGAATGTCTCCTGTTACGTTTTCTCGCGGAGTCCAGAAGTGCTGAAAGGACAAAATTCATCCCTGCTCCTTGCTCGCTGTCCTCGAGCTCAACGAGTACAGGAGTCAGAATAATCAGTCTCTCATGAGTTCTAAAAGCGAAAGCTTCTCTTAGAGTTACTCCTTGCACCAGTACCCGCTTAGTGACCTTAAAATCTTCTTTTGTCTCCCCGATCCGTAAACGCGTTCCGTACGTCGTAGAGGTCGAAAGGCACATTAGAAGTGTGTTGCGTCGCGGAGGTAAATCTGTGCTCGCTAGTTATAGCGCTGTTTTACGGTCCGCCACGAACTCTTTCGCGTCGTGTAATTTTAAGAACAGTTTAACAGTGAAGTGTAAATATTGTGAGAGTGGAATAAAATGTATTGAGTGGAAGTGTGAGTGAACAGAATATATGTAGGATTATAACGAACGACGCGTTGCGGTTTGTAATCACTCTTAACTTGCGAGTTATTTTGTATCTCCCTGTAGTTCGAACACGAGACGTTTCCACACAGTCAACCTCTCGTTTTCGTACTACAGAGCAGAAGTGCGGATTGTTAACCAAATAATAAATTCTGTCAATTGTTGAATTGAATTGATCCGACATTAATATATTCTAAATTCCTGACCCACCAAATGCCTATAAACGCCCTGTATAGGACGCGACTGGGACTTACCCACAAAAAAAATAATAATAAACTACTTGCGCTTCTCGCAAGTAAATTAACTTTACGCGTTCGCGCCGCTCCGAACGTAACACTAGTAATAATGCTGAAATTCTGATGATATTGGAAACTAATGATCGTGTCGGTGGCAGCTTATAATAGTATTGCTGCGTTTGGAGAGACTTTCGAATAAGTAACTAAACTACCCAAAAAAGTACAAAATTCTCAAAAAATTGGCAAGATCGA
>JACEOJ010005660.1:0-11593 GCA_013761285.1 Campoletis sonorensis | reverse complement strand
TTTCTCCATTCTCGGTACGGCTTCCTTTTTGTCTGTAATTCTGTTGGTATTTCTTCCGTTGTTTCATGGTGTGTATCGTTTATACATGTTTCAATGACTGGAAGCCATTTATACCAACCCGTATGTTTTTCTTCTAGGAATGTCCTAAAGAATCGAGCAAGCTCTCTGTTAACTCGTTCCACAATATTTCCTTGTGGGTGGCGTATTGACGAGAAAATTGCTTTAATACCCTCTTTTTCCAGCTTCTCCTGCCATAATTTTGATGTAAACTGAGTTCCATGGTCGAATTGAATCCTTTTTGGCTTCCCGTATTTCGGTATGTAATCCTCGAAGATTTTTCGTATCGTTGTTGTTGCATTCGCCCTTCTCAGTGCATATAAAGTTACGTATTTTGTAAATGCATCGATAGTGACTAAGATATGTTTAACTCCTCCTGTTGACGTTGGTAGTGGGCCAAAGAAATCTATTGACAGAAGGTCTCCAGGTCCATCCGGTACAATATTCTGCATTTTTGCATAATTTGTTTGTACCGCCACTTTATTTCTCTGACAAATGTCACATTGTGAGATGATTTGTCTTGCTCTTCGGGCCAGGTGTGGATACGTAAAATCTTCATCGAGGGTTCGGAATATCTTTCTTGCCCCTACGTGTCCGTACATTGCGTGGACATCTTCTATCAAACAATCGATCATGATAGTTGGGATCATTAATTTCCACTTTCCATTTCTCATCCGTTTTTGTAAACATTCTTCAGTAATTCGATATTTCTTCGGGTCCTCTTCTTTTTCTTCTTGTACTTGGTTCCAAATCTTTTCTAAAATACTATCTTCTCGTTGAGCCGTGCCAAAGATCTTTAAATTTTCGACAAGTTCCGGGCTCATTTCTTTTGCAAATATTGCTGCGATTATGATCTGTTTTTGATTATTCTTGTTGTGTATTTCTTGGTCATAAGGTCGACTCAACATATCCGCGACTTTGTTTTCCTTTCCAGTACAATGTTTCACCTCGAGATCATAATCCTGGAGAAGTAGTGCCCATCTTAATAATCGATCTCCCACGAATCGGCATGTTTTCATGAAAGTGATAGCTTTGTGATCCGTGATAACTTGTATCCTTGCTCCTAGAAGATATGTCCGGAATTTTTGTAATGCCCATACTATCGCTAGTAATTCTTTCTCGGTTGTGATGTATCCTAACTCTGCATTTTTTAAAGTTCGACTGGCAAAAGCAATTACTCCAATTTCTCCATTTTCATCTTCTTGTCCGAGAACTGCTCCGATGGCGTAATCACTAGCATCTGTAGTGAGGATATACGGTTTATTTGTATCGGCATGTCTCAAAATCACGCTTTCCGTAAATAGTCGTTTGACTCTCTGAAATGCTTGTTGTCGTTTTTCATTCCAATCCCATTTTTCATCTTTCTTCAATAGTTCCAGCAATGGCACTGTTTCTTCCGCATGTTTATTTGTAAATTTTGTATAAAAATTTATTAGTCCAAGGAATCCCCGCAATTGTTTAAGATTTGTTGGTGGTGGAAACTCATGGATGGCTTTGATTTTCTCTGGTTGTGGCTTGATTCCGTCAGTCGTTAGTATATGACCCAAGAATGCCACTTTTTCATGGAAAAATGCTGATTTTTTGAAATTTAAAGTCATTCCATGTTGGTGAATTCGATGGAAAAGTTGTCCCAAATGTTGCAGATGTTCTTCAGGACTCTTCGAAACACAGAGTAGATCATCAACGAAATTGATGACTGAATCACGCAGATTCTGTAATACGATATCCAATCCTTTGATCAAACTGGCTGTACTTGTTTTCAACCCGAAGGGAGTTACTGTAAACTGGTAACATTTTCCTTCGTGTAAAAAGGCCGTATATTTCCTTGATTCCTCGTGTAATGGTATTTGCCAGAAGCTACTTGTCATATCCAGACTAGACATAACCTTGATACCACCACATCTCTGAAAAACTTCATCTGTTGGAGGCGCTGAGTCATGATCTTCGACCAAATATTGATTTAATTGTCGAGCGTCGAGGCATAGTCTCACCGACCCATCCTTTTTTATAACCGTAACCATAGGGTTGATAAATCTACTCGTGGCTCTTTCTATCACCCCATGGCCTAACATCTTTTTGATTTCCATATTGACTTTTTCACGATATTGCAATGGAACAGGATACGAACGATGCATATACGGTTCTGGATCCTTCATGATCAATTTGTGAACATATGCCGACATTTTTCCTGGTCTTTTAGTAAATATGTGCCTGTATTGGTAAATTAGTTTTTTAAATGTTGGTCGTAGATATTCTGGCATGTTCTCAGTTTCCTTCAATTTTTCGTCCACTTGTTCTTCTGTAACCTCTTCATCCTGAACTTCTTGTTGTATAGCCGAGATATATCGTTGACTCTCATTTTGTTCTTTTCCTTCTTGTTCCTTTTGAGAGTTCTTTATTTCTTTCCACAAGCCGTCTTTGAGTTCAGCAATCATGTTCCCCTTTACTCGTACTACTCCGGCCCCTCCATCCACTTGTACTCCCAGTTTCATCATGCCATCAATTCCTAGTAATGCATCTCGTCGTAATTTAGGGACGATCATTAATTGTAATGTCCCAGTATTGCCATATATATTTGCGTCTACCATTATTTGAGTTTTTATTCGGCTTTTATTTCCACTAAAAGCTCCTTTGACTTCTCCTCCCACCACCGGCAATCTTGGACATCCTTTAAATTTGTCCTCGTTAATCTTAAAAAAATCTTCTGAAAGACACGAGATTTCACTTCCACTATCGATTAGGATATTGGCTTCAATTCCTTCGACCTTAATGGTAATAATTGGACATTTTGGATTTACTTCATTGTCTGTAATTTTCATTAACCCTTCATCCATCAAATAATCCCGAGGACTTTCGAAGGTCGATTCGATATTTCTGGTCGTTTGTTTGTTTTGTTGCTTTGTTTCTTTTTCTAATCCGTCAACTGAGTGTATGTCCTTGTTGGCCCTTTTTTCCACTTTCTTTTCTTTTTTCTTTTCCCTCTTATGTTTATTTCTCTTTTGACGTGCGAGTGTTTCTTTAATTTCTTCTTGTATTAATTCTTCGTCTGTTGCGCCTCGTGATATTTTTTCCTGTAATGTTACGGTCATCGTTTCGGGCGCAACATCTACTCGTTTCCCTGAAATCGATTTTCCTGTTGCATATTTCCACCCTGTTCATGGCCTTGATTATTCCGCCTTCCTTCGTGATCCGATGCCTGTTTTGTTTCTGTTTTCACTTGTTCCGGGGGAACCCATGGTGGTGTTCCTGGATTCAAATTTTGGGTATTTTTCCAAGGTGCTCCTTCCCTTTGGTTTCCACCCCATCCTTGTTTATTTGGATTTCTTTGTTGCCATGGTTTTTGGTTCCACGGTCCTGGTTGATTTTGTTGTGATGGACCGCCCCAATGATTATTATTTTGGGTTTGTGTTGGATCATTCCACCGTTGCGTATAATTATTAGGATTCGAACTGTGAGTGTTCTGCCACCCTTTATGGTTTTGTTGGCCATTATTTCCTCCACCGAATCCTTGTTTCATGGGTCCTCTTTGTGCATTCAATGGTCCTGCCCCATCCAAACTCTCAAGCAATTCCAAAAATGATTCAATCGTCTTTACCGTTCCTATCTGAACTGCTGAGCGGACGGTCTCATTGAAATGGTTACTTAAGTAACGTATTATTTCTCCGTTACTCAAGCCCTTACTTAAATCCTTCGCATTTCCAAAAATACGAGTTGCATATTCGGCTCTTGATGCTTTTTGATGATCCCACTCATAAGCTCCAAATTCAAGATTCCGGCCGACTTTGTCTTGAATTTCCTTACTCCAATATCTCAGAGTAAATTTTCTGGTAAAATCATCAATTGTGTGGACTTCATCTTCCACCACTCGCCACCAATCTTTTGCAGCCTCTTTTAATGATTGGCTAATCAAGTAATGAAGATCCGCTGTCCCAGTTATCCTCCAAAATTGTTGAAATTCCTTCAGGTATCGCATGGGTCTTTCTTTTCCATCTCCATTAAAAATCGGAGGTTTTTGTTTTGCAGCATACATTTGACTCATGTTTAGTCCAGCTCCATGACTCAAATTCATTGTTTGAGACATCCTGTCCCTCAATTCTTCTTCGCACTTGGAAATTCGTTTTTCATTTTTCTTTACTGCGGTATTTACCTCCAGTGATGTTTCTGTCACTTGAGATAGATTTGCCATGATTCGTAGCAATTTTCTTTCGATAGAATCGATATCAGATTTTAATTCTCTGTCCGTTTCTTCATAGGCCTCCGTTATCATGCCTTTTGCAATGGTTATCATTCTATCGGTTTTAGCCTCTAAATTATCAATCTCCTCTTTGAATTCATCTTTGCATAATTCTTGGATTTTCCGACATCTCAGAACACATTTTTCATCTAAATCCTTGATATCGTTGTTTGTCGTTATTCTCTCCCGACGTTGTTCATTCTTCACATTTGCAACCTCTCGTATTAATCTTTGTATTTTCTCATCAAGTTGTTCTTGTGTTATCTCTACTTCCTCAGGTTCCGTTAGATGAAATGTTGCATTATTATTCTTTTGAGATTCCTCCTCTGGGTCTGTCTCACCTTGGTCCGGTGATATATTTGAAATTCGACCCATTGTTGGTTTCTCTTTAACTCCTTGAGCCAACAAACCATCGGCTGTCGTGGATTCCCACTGTAATGATGTCTCTTCGTTTGACATTTTAATACTTGAATTAATCGTAAGGTCCAACCAGGTTTATTCTTCTTTATCGTGCCCCACGTTGGGCGCCAAATGAAACGTTTTAGGTTGTTTCAATGATAATTTGAGTACGGGACACGAATAAAGAAAAATATTAACACCTTTCTGTTGGATTTGTCACAGATCAATTCTTCTTTTTTTTATTTAATTACTCTGCGATGTTTCGAGTACATGTATTGTGTCGTTATAAATGTGCGATACAGTGTTTTACCAATGTTACGATAAGGTAAGTTTCCATAGATTTTTGTGATTCGTTGGTCCGTTTCCCCTTCTTCCACAATTTTATTTCTCTTCCTTTCCTCTCTCAACTATATAAGTCGTGGGCGATCCCTACTTTTGAGCCAGGATCCTCACTTTTTTACTCAATTTCTCCAATTCTCACCAGTTTGAAAAATCTTTACTTTTGAGCCAGGATATCAACTATTGATTCAAAATCCAATCTTCCGACAGATTTCCCGACGAATTTTAACGAAGCGTTTAACCACGAATTTTGCCGAAGCACAGTGTTACTTGGGAGAATTTCAGGTGAGTTTTTTATACTCCCATCACAAACTCTCCTTTTCCACCAAGATCTAATCTTCCTAGCCTCCTGTACTCGGGTCGTACCTGTGTTCGGTCAAGATGACTTTACTCTGGCGTCTTCCCTTATATTAGAAGCTCTGGTTGATTAGATAATTTCCCTTTTCCACTATCTCTCTTTTATTTCCTCATTGACTACTTATTGTTAATGAGAGCATTTTCCATCTATCGGCCATTTCCTCAACTATTCGTTTATTGTTGTTCTTATTTTATCGTATCATAATTGTTATTTGTTGTTATAATTATCACTCGTTCTTATAATTATTTTTGTATTTCGCAGATTTCTCACGAGATGGTGCTACTGATGTAACGACACGTTACAATATATATACAAACGTTCGAAATCGGAAATCGGGAAAAGAGTTCAAGGGACTCGGTAGAGTCTCGGGTTCAAGTGTCAACGGAAGAAAAGTGCGAAGACGTTAAAAAAAACAATCATCGTCAGTGGATGACGAAAA
Organism: Campoletis sonorensis; assembly: GCA_013761285.1. NCBI lineage: Eukaryota > Metazoa > Arthropoda > Insecta > Hymenoptera > Ichneumonidae > Campoletis > Campoletis sonorensis. The sequence continues at coordinate 5,767 of JACEOJ010005660.1, read as the reverse complement.
AGTGTTAGGTCAAGAGAGTCGTCAAGAGTGTTGTAATAGTATGTGTGGTGCGGGGTTAAGTGCGGTTCCTATCTATATCGCAAATGTGTCAGCTGTCACAGCTACAATATCTATATCTCTAATGTGTCAGCTGTCAAAACTGCAAATTTATATTCGAGTGTTGACAAACCGAAAATGCGGAAGTACGTACATGAAAAAAAGTGATTTCGATTCAGTGAACGATTAAAAAAATACGTATAAGATCGCGATTTTGGGTGGTACAATTAATAAGTGATAGAAAATTCGCTCATGTGTCAGCTGTACAAGTCGCAAGTTCATATTCTAGTGTCGACAAACAGGAGTGCGAAAACGTAAAAAAAAAATATTTTAAACTTCAGTGATTAACGTAAAGGTGTTCCATTGAATTGATTCGTGAAAAAATATTAAATAATTTTAAAAAATCCGTAAATTCGTGTAGCTGGATTAAGTGCTATGAAATACATCGAAACATAACCTCAAAAATTCAATGGCAATTAAACGTTTTAAAAATGTGTGAACTCTCAAATCAATGGTGTTGATGTTTAGATCGTGGAATGCAACGAGATTTTTTTTTCAAGCATGTCCCTCATATTCTTGTCCCACATCAAGAGATATATTTTTCGTAAAAGGGAGTGTGTGCGTGAGGAGACCTAGTGACCAAAATGTATCTTGTTGATTAATAAAAACTTGTGAAAACAAAGAGTGTTGATGAAATGTTTATTTTCAAAAATTTACATGTGACCATTCTCGTGGAATCATGACTTTCAATACTTTTCAGTTGCGGTCTACGAATCAACCAAAAAACTCCCAATCTTCTACACGCTAGGCTACCTTAATTTGCTTTTCCTTTCAGGCATTCGACTGCAGCTTTTCTTATCAACTGGAGTTTCCCTGGTTATGTGAACGTTGTATTCAAGGGACATCTTCGCCAACCAGTTTATCCATCAAAATGTCAGCAATAATATGATGACATGACTCGGTCAGGCTTGCGCAAGATTCGAGTGAAACCTCAATTATGACAAAAAAGTCAAGATATTGAATATTTCTTCAATTCTGTAGAGTGTATTGTAGCAGAATTGCTATAAATGTTTCTATACAGTATCACCTTCATCCTCCGGGCCATGTTTCTTCTCATAGTATTAAAATTCTCATCGCTGAGATGCAATAAAAGTTTGTGTCAAAATTTTTGCATACTCCGAAGACACCGCAGACTGTAGTGAACTGAATTGAGGTTCTTCGCTTTGTCCATTAGGTCTGAATGAAACTGCCAAAGCTGACGCAATGGACCATTGACTATTCTTAATGAATACATTCAAACTATTGTCTCTTTCGCATGAGAGATAATGGTTGTTAGATGAAGCTCAACGGCAATGTTGTTTTCTTTTCAAATTATTGATACGAATTTTCATTGTTTGGTAACAGTCCATTCTTTTTGTAAATTCTTCATTTAAGATCAAATTACTTTTGCCATCAAGTATTTCTATGTGAAAATGTATTCTGTGGACAATCTACTTTTCACTTTTCCTTGAAAAAAAAAAAAAAATTTACCATAAATTAAATAAAGGACAGAGTCAAAATTAGAATCGGATATGAGGATTATGTTTTTAAACAGGAAATATAAAATTATGAATAAAGTGAAAATAAGAATAAATTCATACACATGGTACATCAGGTAGCATAAGAGCATAAACCATCATTTTCATCAGACCTATTAATGAATTCATATATTAAAGTTTTGATAAACATGGTCCGTCGCTGTCTTACAGGAATGTGCACTTTCATCCAGTCATCATTTATCCAAGCTGATAAGATACCTTCATGTTATTCGATATAGATGAACCGGCCCAAAGTGTTGCAAAAGGTAGCTTGTGTGGAAGCAGAAATTTCAAATTGTTTTAGCCGGTCGAGGCAATTTTATATTAAGTTTGTCTGAAAATGGTTTACCGCTGTGCTGAATGTCTCTTATTTTTTACGTGCAGTTTTATTTTCTGGTGGTTATTTACATTCGCGAATTAAAGTTGCATTTTCATTTTGAAAGTGAAATTCAGGGTCAAAATTTTCATTCATGTAAGCAAAATTGGATTTTTTCCCTTCAATTCTAGGAATTACAATTTTCAATTTTTTTTGTTTCCATTAGGGGAATGGATATGTTTTTGCAAATTGATTCGCTAATTTCAATTCGAGTATTTTTGAATACTCGAATTTAGATTTTTAATTAATTGGAGTATTAGTAAAATTTGGATTTTTAATTGGTTAGTTAAATTAGTAGTATTTAAAATGAGTGATTAGTTTGGTACTCAATTGGTATTTGCGATTTTTTATTAGTTACATAATTTAAATACTTGTCATTTCTATTCAGGAATTGAAATTTAGTTGATAATTCGGAATACCCTAAATCAATAAAAACAGAAATCTAAATAAGAAAAATAGTTTAAGTTCTCCAAATTTCCGTTGGTGAATTGGTATTTGGTATATAATTTGGATGACTTCAAATCCCAATTCAAGATGTAAAATTCAGTACATAATTTCAATCGCAAAATGTATTTTGCAAATTTGCCCATTACTCTAACTATTTTCAATCTTGATGCGGGAACTGAAATTTGGTACATATCTTTATGTACCGTAAATTTTGATTCGGAAATTTATTCGGGAATCGGAATCTGGTACATAATTGGAATCACTTGCAGTTCTATATCGATAATTCAAATTCATTGTTATTTGATTGTTATTCGCGAAATAAGATTCGGTACATAGTTTTGGTGTACGTCATTTTTTTCACTTCGCGTACAGTTTTTCCGTTGATGGTCCCTTTTTCCCCAAATAACCAGCAGTAACGGAATTATTCATTTATTTTGTTTCAGCCAAGCTATGATAGTTACAATAATCAAAATTAATTAGTAAAATATTATCAAGTATGTTCCTAATCATTCTTTTCATTTTTTTAAGGCTTCCTAAAGTTGCCCAAATAATTCGAAAATGAATTCTTAATCTTTTGGAAAAATGGGTTCGGGAGGGTCAGCCATATAGCTAACTTTGATTAAAGAACAATTACCAATCGAATAAAAAAATCAAAAGACTCGGCAGAGTCTCGGGGCAAGTACATTTGACAGCTCAGTCTGCCGTCTGCTGATCCAAGGCTCATCCGAGTATAATATCTCTAAATAAAACGATTCGCGGTGGTGGGGAACAAAACTGAAAGTCATTTTGTCGAATAACGAATTTCAGGAGACATGTGATAATTTCAAACGTAAACTGGAGACAACTAATTAAGAAATTCCCGTTCGATTGAACCTAACTACAGCACAATTGATTGCGTATTTCCTAAGAAAAAACTTTGCACAGGTTCCAGATTATGCGAAAATTCTAAAACATTGAAGGATTTGGTGTGTCTATATTTGCATGCAGACGATACAATCAAAGGCGTTTTGATGTCCATCAATTCAAAACCCATTTCCACCAAAAGCCGTTCGTCGGTGACAAAAGCATCGAGTTCCGATTGGTCACGATTGCCTCGTCTTCACTCTGTAACGATCCACTGGAAAGTTTGAACGTTGGACGGTTATATCTATATCGCTAATCTGTCATCTGTCAATGCTGCAAATTTATATTCGAGTGTTGACAAACCGAAAAAGCGGAAGCATGTGCATAATGAAAAAAGTATTTAAATTCAGTGAACGAATAAAACATAAGTGAATGACTTTTTCCGCGTAAAATCGTGGATTTGTGTTCTCTCAGTGCAGTTTCACTGTTTCGTATTCAAGTGTCATGTACGAATGACGAAAAAGTGCATGTTAGATTGAATTAATTCGTAAAGATCAAGAGACTCCGTAGAGTCTCGGGACAAGTACATTTGACAGCTCTGTCTGTCGTTTGCTGGCCCGGAGCTCGACCGAGTATATTAAGCTACGGTTTTTCCGCCAGGCTTTGCATTCCGTTCGCACCTAGAGTCGCGTTTATACTGTTAGCAGTAGTTCGGTTATCATTCGGTTAGCCGTCCCTGACCGAACTCCGGGTCTCCTGTAGAAGAGAGCGAGTCGAGTTCAGAAGTCGAAGTCAAAGTATCTAGTTCGATATTTGAACTTAGAATCTTTTCAACCTTTTTCCTACGACACAACGAATCACCAGTAAGCTACAACGAACCAAAGATTTATCAGACACCTCTCCGGTAAAGTACCAATTATTTCATATACCAAGTTTGTATTCGACTATTGTACTAACTAACACTTTGATCCAACGAATGTATAAAGAGTCTTAGGATCTCTTTATGCATACTCATCGTAATCCAATTAACATTATCATTTTTAATAAATAACCCAATTTTAACTTATAGAATCGCTTAATTCTTTAACGATAACCCTTCCTTACTCAAGTCGCAACTAAGCTAAAGCAAGACTTCTCGAGGTCTATCAGCACACGCCCACCACACTCTTAGGAGTGTTGTGGGCGTGTGCCCATATATGTGCCCAAATCTATAAAAACGCTTTGCGTATTAAATTGCAGGGAAAAGCATATGGGACATAACGTTTACCGGTCGACGTTCAAACACCCGATCTTATCCTTCACGCCTCTCCGGACGTGACACGGAAAAAAGGAGTGATATCCTGGCCAAAATCCCCTCCCCGGGGAAAAAACCCTGGACAAGTACATTTGTTGGTGGACCCCGTTTCCATCTGTTTTCAGAAAAAAATCTATCCTCCACGAGAAATTCAAGCTCCTAGAAAAATCTTATAAAAAAAAGGAAAAAGTAAAGGAAAGAGTAAAGGAACAAAAAAAAGACTGCGGAACGATTATCCTTAAAAAATCGAAATCCTAAAAAAAAGGTTAGATTCCTCCAATTCCCCAGAAAAAATTAAAAAACAAAAAAAATGCTAGCACCTTGAAGAAAATACAAGAAAATGTAAATTACCTAAAAAAAAAACTCTCGTGAACGACTCCCGTCAAAACTTGGGAAACCTCAAAAAATTAGAGAATAGAGAAAAACTTCAGAAAATATCCTCTTAAAAAGAATTCGAAAAAACTGAAGAAAATACAAGAAAACGTAGAAATGGTACAAAAATGATAAAAATACTAATAATAAAAGTGCATGATATTCGTTCAGCACTAAACATTTTTATATCAATGAAAGGACAAGTATGTTATTGATGTCTGAAAATCAATTAACGAGAAAAAAAGCTAATCCTTTCCAAAAGACACGTCTCGAAAAATAATAATAAAAGTCCATGATTTTCGTTCAGCACTAAAATTTCTCATATCAATAAAAGGACGAGTATTCCATCGATGTTTGAGATTTGAGTAACGAGAAATAAGAAGAAATCAGTTGTTGCTGGAAAAGAGTAGCTAAGTTACAAAAATAGATTTAAAACGAAAATAATCAACATTCAATTTACGTACAGTATTAAAATTTACAATATCAATACTCGGACAAGAATTTCAACAAGTCTTGTTCGTCGCTGTGCGCAACAAATATTGTGCAACCCACAAGAGAGCGGAGCGACTTAACGTCGAGCCACCGCCTCATCTTTGCTGTAAGAATTGGGGTCGCGATCAAAGTTCAACGGCAATGGAAACCGACATAATTGTGGAAGGTTTTAATACGAGCATCGCGACCAACGGACTTATTTACAAGACGTTGATTTCTGATGGTGACAGTAGCGTCTACCAAGCTATCCAAGATGCAGACGGTAAGCATGGAGTTATTGTAGAAAAAGTGGAATGCAATAACCATTTGTTGCGCAACTTGGGCCGAAAA
>JACEOJ010005655.1:29207-45109 GCA_013761285.1 Campoletis sonorensis | reverse complement strand
AAAAAAAAAAGAAAGTGAGACGAAAGAACTTGGTCTAAAGGATCAGTCACCACTTTACCATCCCCCTCTGTGCTCCTGTGATCTTTCCTCTTGTAAATGCAACCTGCAGTCACTTCCCACGGAAACGAAAAAAAACCTCCCTCTCGGAAAGTGTGTATTTTTTTTTTTTTTTTTTTTTCAGGAAAAAAAAATCGATTGGATGTGACATGTGGTAATTTTTCATAATAAATGGACATTGAACAACAAGGTGAATTATGAATAAAGAAAAATCAATCGTTTTAATACTTTGTTGAACAAAAGGAACTGGAATTTCCAAAGAGTTGGAAAAAATATGTCAGTCACATTTAAAGATTTCTCAATATTAGTGAGTAATGAAAAATTCTATAAACATAAAATTTAAAGAATTTTTTTCTCCATTTTTCATTTTTCAAGATAACTAAAAAATACTTGATAAAAATAAGTGGCGTTGTGAAAAAATTATGATGAAAAATGATCGCCGCTTATTTTTTGAATGAAATAATTGTTTATCTTGGGACGAAAGGGCTAACGCGTGCTAATAAATGAGTTCGGGTCAGAGTGACCCATAAATTGACGAAGAATTCGTTAATGTTTTTTCCCCAAAAATGTCTGTTAATGAATAAATGATACCAAAAAATGTTCATTTCTTCTAAACAGTCGAAAAAGCTGAATAACATAAAATTTTCCCATACATTTTGCTCCCGACAGGGGCGCACCCTTTTGAATTCTTAGGCAGATAAAAAAAATGAAAATATAAATAAAAAAAAAAAAAAAAACTCACCAGTTTGTGGTGGACAACGAAATATCAAATTCTCACAATAATTTAACGAAAGGGTAAGAGAAGCTTACGATTATAAATAAATCGAGTCGCAGTTGTAACGTTGGCATAGTCATCGTAACGACGATCTAACGCACTCCCAATGGAAATTCAGGATACATGTACACGTACGTGACGATCGTCACGTCCGTAGCCACCTAATAAAATCTGAATACGCAGACAACCAGCAAACACCAGTCAAGTCTGTCGTAGATTTATCTCCACTCTCTGCGATGCTGTGTATGGTGACTGATCTTCCACATATATGTATATATGCATTACAATATATAACCCAACGCCAAGACAATTGTCAATGATTGCCGTTAACCACCTTCTGAACCTCCTCCCACGCATACACTCAATAAATACATACATACTTGGATTATACTCTCTATTTTTGTTTTTTTTTTTTTTCTTTTTTTTTTCTTTTTTTTTTCGAGTCTATTACCGAAGGTCTGAGATGTATTCTGTGGCTGTACAAACATTTTCATTTTTATTATTATTTTTGAGTTTGTTGTGTTGGTTGAAACCCATTTTCTCGAGGGCTCAATGGGTTATTGTTTGGAATGTTTTTTTTTTTTTTTAATTCAATTTTCATTTTATTTTGTTTTCGAATAGAAAAGATCGAGGAAAGGGTGCACGAAGAAAAAAGAACTGTTCAAATGTTCGAGGATTTCATGTTCGAGAGTGTTTTTTTTTAAACTAATTAATTTAATTAATTTGGATGACCAAAACTGTTGTTTGGTTTGAGTGGAAAAATGTATTTGGATCGAACGAATTATTCTATTGGTTCTTTCGATATATTTCGTTCTTTTGCATCCAATGAGATAAAAATCATTGGATATTTCTTTGGCGGATGAAAAAAAAAAGAAAAAAAATGAGTAGCGGATGAGAGACAGAAGGGAAATGAAGATTAAAGAAGAGATGATTAATCGTCGCCGGATCCCTTGTTCAATATTACAAGGTCATCGACCGTATGTTAGCAGAAGAAATATATCTGCCGTGTGTGCGAGGACCACAGGCTGCGAGGGAGAACTTGTTACTCTTTTTTACACCCTCCGTGGCTTCCGGTCTTCGTGTTGAGGTGAAAGAAGAGGAGGAAGAAAAAAGTATGAGCATAGACGGAACACACGGGCCACCGGAAGCGTTTAGGCCTCGTCACGCTTCTTTTAATTACGGACTCGCCAGTGGATACAGGAAGGAAAAAAAAAGAGTCCTTTGATTATAAAAAAGTATATATTCAAGCGATGTACACATTAAAATTTATATCGAAACACATTGACGATTATGCTCATTCATTTCAATATTAAAATATGTTTTTTCGTGTGTGTGTGTTCGTTTGATACAAATTGTCATTACAATGACTTTAAACGTTAAGAATCGACGCTTGGCGGTCTTACAAGTGAATTAATTTTTCGGATTAGTTTTATCGTTCCCGACGATTCGTTTTCTTTTCCCGAACAACTATTAACGATCCATAGAGTACATGGCCTCGGTAAAAGATCGAGGCTAAGTCTAAAGAGAAAAAAGAACATCACCTTAACGCGAGATATAAGAAGATTTGGCTTAATGAGTTCCGGGAGAGTCACAGACTGTCAATGACAACGAGAAATAAATAATAAAAAAACACACACGGACACACACACATTTCTTTATTACATATTTACATAATATTCGTAGCGATGCCAGATGTAGAGCAAATTTTGAATATATATCGAAAGAGAACTCGAGATTGGAAAAATGAATTAACAGGTAGCCTCGTGGATTATTGTAATAAGATTGTGTACAGTCGAGTGTTGATGAAAAAAAAAAAAAAAAAAAAAAAAAAAAAAATCTTTTACCACCGTTTTTATTTTTGTTTATAGTTATGTATTTTTATATTTGTTTTTGTAAAGCGAGAATGGCGAACACCTGATAACACCTGGCACTGGCACACCCACTAGAAAGCTGTACCTTAAACGTACAGATATATTTTATGTATATTTGTGTTTATAATAATAATTGGTATATATACGAAATATGTTGGTACATAACTGAATCGTTTATTTCACTGTAACTCTTTTGTCGTATCGTTTTGTTTTTAAGGCTACTATCAATGTGCAAATTGTTCTTAACTTTTTATTCGATTTTAAACGAAATTGAATAAATTAGTTTTATTTTTGTTTGTTTTTTAATTGACGTGTTTATTTGGTACTTTAGTGAATTTTGTACTTAACGATCGAAAATTCTTTTTGATTTTTTGATTGTTTAGATATTTTAAGGTTGAACAGTCAACAAAATATTATTTGAAAGGAGAAATCAATGTCAATGACAAATTTTGTTTTTTCAATCCAAAGTTATGTCACTTTTCATAAAACTAAGTGTTATTTTTTGATCGTCATTTTTTTTTATAAAACCGTTGATCGTTACCCCTTGATTGTTTCAAATTTTTTTATCAAATTCAACTGGTCCAAGGCTACTTTGAAAACTTCAGATAAATTCGTAGTTTATATTCCTTCTTCGACTTGATGATAAAGTGGCCGATGGATAAATGATCGAGGGTGCGGAAAAATGGAGCACGTTCGCGGTTTCAACGCCCATCATGGATCCTTCGGAACAGGTTAATCTCTTGTATATCGGACTGGCAGAGAGAAAGCACCCGTGCTTAAGATGTTTAGAAAATCACGATGAAGAACCTGAGAGAAATATATACAAGAAATACGAAAAAAAAAAATTATGTATAAAGAGAGAGACGGAGAGGGAGAAAGAGAGAGAAAGAGAGAGAGAGAGAAAGAAAGAGAGAGAGAGAGAGAGAGAGAGAGAGAGAGAGAGAGAGAGAGAAAGAAAGAGAGAGAGAGAGAGAGAGAAAGATTGACACGATGCTCCAACACCTGTGTACAAACATACACACAAACACCCACATTCGTGTATATATATGACTAGGGTGAAGCAGAGTTCGTTCTGCTCTTATATCGAAAGATTTACCGGTAATGTGGCTCGTAACGTGCGGCGAACGGCTCCTCGCGAGTGCCTTGCTATACATAAACGACCGTTAATCCAGAAATACTATCTTCGCGATGTGATCGTTCTCTCTCTCTCTCTAAAAATTGGTTCTCAGGACATCATTTGATTCGTCAGATCTCAGTATCAATTCGGTTTTAAATCATTGCTACGATTTCCTTGTTGGAAATAAAAGCGACGATTAACATTTTTTTTTTTTTTTTTTTTGACGGTTGTATAATACGCGTTTTTATATTCACAATAAAGCGTCGAATGAAATACCAACTGGACGACGAAGATGGTAGGCGAAGGGAGTGGTTTTACGTCGCAATGAAAAACATGTGTATCTGTAAAATGTTTGTTAAATGGTCGTCGAAATTTTTTAATCGTTCTCTCATATTCTTTCGGATCTGTAGTTAAAAAATCGAAAAAAAAAAAAAAAAAAAAACAAAACAAAACAAAAACAAATATTTTTCTTTGCGTCGAGATCTTTTGCGGGATCGTAAAAACGCTTGCAGTCAGTTTCATCCCAAAGCTGACGTCTTTTATCCCAAATTTTTCTCATTTAATCTCTTTTCAACGATGAGATTTAATCTTTGCATGAAAAGAAACATTTTTCTAGCTGTGGATCGTAGATCGTACTGAGGAGAACTCGGGCGAAAATTTCGACGTTCTTTTTTTTTTTGACCTTTTTTTTCTTAATTTCTTTTATTTCCATCTTTATATATGTGTATAAGTTTGTGTGCACTTTCAATGATCTCAACGGGATACGAACATTTTCATGCTGCGAATGCACCTCGCGATGCACTTGGGTTCCTGCTGATGCAACGTCTCTTTCTCTCTCCCTCTTTCTCTCTCTTTCTCTCTCCTTCTCTCTCTTTCTCTCTTTCTCTCTCTTTCTCTCTTTCTCTCTTTCTATGTTTCGCTCTTTCTCTCTCCCTTTCTTTTGGTTTTCAGAGATGAATCAAAGTAAACCGCGACTACGCGGTTTTACGAGAAAGAAAGAGAAAAAGTATTTCTGGAGGATATTCGTTTCAGGTGTTCATTGTCTCTGTCCTAGTAAAATGCGGCTTTATAAGCGGGACTCTTTGAACTTTTTAATCTCGACTCAAGCCCCGACAAATATTCCACAAAAATGGGCTACCGTCGGGTTAAATTAGACGAAATATTTTCTTCCCAGTTGCATAAAGAAAACAACGACGAGATCAAATTTTATTTAAAAAAAAAAAAAACTCACTGAGAACACCAGAAAAATTTCGTTACGTTATGCAAACACGTTGGGGTCAAATTACCGGGGCATATTAAAACCAGAAATTAGTCAAAATTCTGAAAAATCTCCGAAGTTCAAAATTTGAATGATAGATTTTTGAAATTTTGTCATGGGAACGTGTGTTGATCTTAAAAAAATGTTATTTATACACATTTTTCTTGTTATTTGTCACGATCGGGGTCAAACTGACCCAGTGTGTCAATGCAGTGGCCAAAAATAAAGTTAGTTTTTTTTCACACATTTATTGATAATAATAAAAAATAATAAAATCACCAAAAAAAGTGAATCCTGCTAAAACTAAAGGTTTTTTGACACGTTTTTTTTCAATCTTTGATTTTCGTTTTCAAATAATAAAAGACGAGAAAGGTTGGAGGTTCGAAAATGAATAAAAATCGTCCCTTTCAACAGGGACGTTGACGAACATCCTTTATTATAAGACTTTTGATTCAGTATCACGCCCGGTTCGTCATTCACACACACACACACACACGCATGAACATTTTCAACATTTATACACAAGTCGTTCCAGTTTGAATCAACAGGAAGACATGGTTTCGAATTTTCGAATAAATATTTCCAACTCCTACTTTTACGATAATAAAAAAAAAACAAACAATTAATTAGAATGTCAGTCTTTAAAGGGGAAACCACACAAGGAAACTCATTTTCGGTGACGTTTTAGGATTTTTTTGTGTGGGTAAAATTAATTAGATTGCAATCAAGTTTTGACATCATTTTAATCATATTTCTATGAAGTTCGAATCGAAAAACTATGGACCACGAGCGTCAGCGGACTTCGGGGCGTAACTCTTTTATTTTTGGTTGGAATTATTAGTGAAAATTCATTAAGGTTCATCGAAATATGATTAAAATGATGTTCGAGCTTTGTTGAATTCTCATTAATTTAACACATGAAAAAAAAATCTTAAAGAACTACCAAAAACAAGTTTCCTAATATATTTTCTCTCCTCAACCTTCAGTCGACAAATGACCCCATCAAAACGACAATTTGTCATATTTTTCGAAGAAAAAAAATGAAAAATAAAAATAAAAACATTTCCATCAATCATCCAGTTTGTCAAATACGAATTTTTCCTGATACGGAATAAAGAATAATAATTTGACAAGATAAACTTTATTCAATCACGCAATGAAATGATAAATCGTTGTTTTTTGCTGCACATGAGATTTCATCTGAAATTCCCTGTATATATAAATTCGTAATATTATTTCCATAGGTAAGTGTGTACATGAATATGTGGGAAATAAAAATGCGTATAGAATGTTGTTCGAATGAGTGTGTAGAGAGCGAAGACGACCCCGTTTGTTCGGGTCTCCATTTTAACATATGAAAAACGTATGCGAGACGAGAGCAAAAGACGTCGGCGACGACGACGACGAGGATGAATGGGTGCCGCGTGGCTTTGTCAGAATTACCACTTTTTTTTTTTTTTTTTTTTTTTCATATTTATTTCATCCTCCTCTTATTCATTTTCATCTTTCCGTCTATCTCTCTTTGTCTCTTTCTCACTCCTCACGCCCTTTAACAACAGGTTCACGGGCTATCAGGAGCATTGTGTGGGTGTATTTTGAGGGTCACGCCCGGGATCTGCTGCGAGTCTCACCCGAATATATGAATTTTTTATTCAGTATCCTTGTATCTCCTTCCTGTCCTGTCGAGAGATTTTTTTGCCTCGATTTTACCATTTGCTGTCTATATATGTTGGTTTTTTTCATATTTTATTTTATTTTTCCCTCTCCAAATAATACGACGATTTCAATAGGTCAGGAGACGAAATAATAAAAAATGTCTGTCGTTAGACAAGAATTTTATTCACTTTCAATTCTTTTCTTTGATTTTTTCTCACGCTTCTGTCTGGAGATAATTTTTTCTATTTTGTTAGTGAATTTTGATTTGTTTCTATTTTAGATAATTTTTTAAACAACTTTTCATAGAGTAGTTCTCATTTTTACAGAAATCTAAAAAACCAGTTGATTTTGGATTTTGATATTTCGAAGGTCGGATTCGTGATCAGTGACCCCCGAAACCCTCGCGAGTACCAAAAGCCAAATAATGTTAAAGACACGTGGAAACAAAAAAATCTTAGTTTTTTCAATAACGAGTACAATTATTATTAACAATCGTGGTCCAGCCTGCGGAAAGGTTTGATTTCAAGTCTCTTATTCATGACCGAGACAACTTGGCGTATAAAAATATATTTGTATGTTTAATTCAGTGGCAACAGGTCTTTCATGTCGTTTTGGAGCAGCAGGCAACGTTTTTCAACCCCTAATGCGGGCTCATTATTGCTCGTACGAAGGTACGTAACTGTATGAGAAAAAGGGAGAGTTCGAAAGTGACTCGAGGACATTGAAAGCGAGGTTACTCGGTGGGGAGTATTTTCAAGACGTTTTTTTTTCACTCTTTTACTCTTTCTTCAGTGCAAAGTGTACTCGCGGTTCATTTGGAGGGTTGAAATCGCAAAACGTGATCGGGAGCATCAAAAGGGGACTACGAAACGTCCGTATGTAGAAGAGTGTGTGTACACGAGGGAACATGGACGTTAGAAACGTACGTGACGTAGTAAAGAAGAAAAAAAAAAGAAATATCATGATCGAGTGGCTCTGGGAATATTCCGATGATGAAAATAAAAGAAAAAAAGAGAGAAATAAAAAGTATATAAGTAAAACGTCAACGGTCTCGTAATTGGTACTCCACAGGGAAGAATTTCGAGATGGGCAAACGACCATTTCACGACCACCTGGTTCATGGAACTGACGATCTTATCGATAGACTTTCCGCCGCACCACGTCTACAGAGTCCATTGAATTTATTCAATTGAAATAATGAGAAACAAATAAAAATCATTTATTCTGAAACATTTATCAATTATAGATTCATTTTTAAAAAACAATTTTATTTATTTATCATGAGCAAAAAGATTCAAATGCTTGGCAAGTATTTAACATTAGATCGAGAGAATTTAATTGACTTTTTTTTTATTCTGAGATACCAATTGGAGTTTAAGATTTTATTTATTTATTTAAATAATAAAAATTTGATGGATTCAACGTAGTATTTCTGGTATTCCATCAACCCCCCCCCCTCCCCCTTGACCATACTTCAAAAATCAACCCCCTTTTTTGTCACAGAAAAAAAAAAAAAAAAAAAAAAACGTTGTAGAGACACGATAACCATCTTCTCAACGGTCCTGAATCCATACAGAGGTGCCATTGAGGAGAACGAATTTATTCTTTTCTCGTTTCTTGTCGAGGACAATGCGATTCTGAGTGGCGAGAGTGCATGGTGAAAGAGTCGCGAGAAGGATCGACGGGGGGTAGTGTTGGTTGCTTGTGTTATAAATATATTTATATGCATGCCCTTGTACATCACGAATCGAACGCAATTAAATCAGGTTCCCACAGTCGAAAATAAATCAAACCTCGACTACATTAATTCAATGATTGAAAAAAAAAAAAAAATTATACTAAAAAAAAGAAAAGAAGTTTTTTTCTTTACCAACAAGAAAAAAAACCTGATTTAAAATTCATTGTGTCACTGGTTTGTTGCAGTTTTATTTATTTATTATTTAACTACGATTTTAACAACAAAGACTGAGTTTTTTGGTTCCACGTGGTGTTGGGAATATTGATAAATCAATGAAAAAAGGAACAGTCATTATCTGTAATTTGCAGAAAAATCATATGTTAAGGCAGTTTTATCATTATTTCCTTTTTTTAAGATTTTGTTGGAAATTTGGATAAATCTTCTTCTATTTGTTAGTAAAAATCACAATTTTTGGTTGTCTCTCATAACAGCTCGTGTTGAAATTTACATTTTCATCAATAAATATTTTGGCTGTGTCATGATGAAGCCTTGTAAAACTTGACGTACGTTTTTATGCAACATCAAAGAAGCTACGTTGAGTGTTATTGAAAAAAATCTAAAGAAAAAAATGTTGGCAATTTTTCTAATTATTCAGCAAGTACAAATAACCTTGGATGACCTTGAATTTGGAGTATGTTGTTCTTCAGTCATTTTGCAACAACTTTTATTAATTACCTTATGCCCACAAACTATTTTGTATACGAGAAAAACGTGAAAAACAGTTTTTCCATTTGAATGTCACGACAGAACTACCTTAACGAATAATTGAGCTTCGAATTTGTTCATGAAAACAGTTTTATATATAATTTAAGTGTGCCGAAGCTTCGTGAGGATTATTGTAAAAGGATAAAGAAAATCATGGAGTCTGAGAAGAGCAGTTGGAGAAACTTTATTCTAATGATGAGCATAACGTTACCACACCTCGGTTCATTCTGCAGCAGGAGAAAACTTAGCCATTTATCACTGTTTTAGTGCATTTGTATATCTGTATATTGAGATAAATAGTAAAATTGTAGTAAACACGAACAAGTGTGTGAAGCTTGAACGCTGATGACTGTAAACGACGTGAAATACATTTCCACGAAGTGTGAAAACGTAGACTAGAAATAAACGTTCCATGCGAATCTCGAGCTCTTCAAGGTGCATATATTTATCTTTATTTCTTGTGAGGGCGGTTCTCGCGAGGGTCAAATGTCCGTGGTCCTATCCGGGGGCTTTTTTACTCTTGCTGTGGCTGGAAGAGTCGAAGCGCCCATTTGGAGGGCGCCGTTCTTGTCGGACGTAATGGCGACTGTTAGACGAGTTTACCGTGGTTCAAAAGCCTCGGGGATACACCGAGCTCGGTCTTATTCTCAAAGAGGTGTGAATCTACGATCGAAACTGAGAAAATGCCCTCAAATACACACAGTTATCGGCCAGTTACAAAATTTTCTATGAATTTTTACATAAATAACAAAAAACAACAAATTAGCAAAATAAAAATGAAAGATAATGATTTATAATGTTATTTCATACAGTTAATGAAATCTGAAAACCCTAAATATGGATTTTCACGAACCACCAAATTCAATTTCAATTACAATTAAAATCGCTAACGAAATTGGTATCCGGATTACTGAAAAGATTACTGATGAAAATACTAGTAGCATCACTTTTGTCACTAATTAATTTACTAGTGACATTCAGCTAGTGACTAATGAATGCATTAGTGACATCGTTTCTGTCACTAACGAAGTCAGTAGTAACATGAATTCTGTGACTAATGAATGTATTAGTGACATCGTTACTGTCACTAACTAAGTCACTAGTGACATGGATTTTGTTAGTAATGGAATTGGTAGTGGGATCACTTTCGTCACGAATAATAAAGTCACAAATGACAAGAAATGCGTCACTAACGAAATCACTAGTGACATGTATTTCGTCACTAATTATATAACTAGTGACATCACGTAGAAAGTCACTAGAAGTACTAGTGGTACTAATAATCCATAGGTGCATGAAATAATGTCATTAGTTTAATTATGGCGGGGAAATAAGGGTCAATTTCGATCTAGTCTGACAATGGCATTGAGAATTGTGATTATTAATTTTTTTTCTTTTATTTTTTGTAGAATAACTAATAACTAATTTTCGAATGACTAATGGCGTTATTTGAATCCTCTTGAATGGCCAATGACTGTGGAATTTTTCTCTTCCTCTTTACTTGCTTGGTTTTCATTTTTACCCTCTTCGTCGGTCCCTGGCGTGCGACTCCCTCTGCTTTCCCTGTACTTCTCGACACCTCGCGGCTTTTCTCTCACACTTAACCTGCAAACCGCAGATCTCTCGCTCCCCGACCGTTATAGACGCGATCCGAGAGCCTGGGAATTTTCTTAATTCTTCCACACGTAGCAGCTACAATTTTTTTGACCCATGTACAACATAGAACCTTTTTTTTTTGCATAAACGCCGGATGTGCTATCAATTTGTCAGATTTCTTGTTGCTCACGGTTCTTGACAGCGGGACTAGATTGAATTTTCGATTATTCAATCACAAACGAAAATGAGAGCATTTCGGAGAGAAAATTCCATAGAGAATTTAATGAAAAGAAGGAAACAATACAGAAAAAATGTTAAAATCAGAAAATCAACGTCTGGGCTTTCTCAGCCAGAAATCATCGGCCTCTTTTCGTTTAGTCGCAATGAACGAGTTACTAGAAATCAACGAAAAACTCTTTTCCTACTATACGTCGCAGGAGAATCAATGATTCAATCCAATCTATTGAATCAAATATCTCAACTGGTCGAAAATCTGCTAAAATTCCAACACAAAATGATCTGCAAGCAGGAAGTCGGTGTTTGATCTGAAAATCATTGCCAGAAAGTACGGTGTTGCTTTTGTATTGAACCAGCAGGTGGATTTAGAAATAAAAATCTAGACGGAGGGGAATCGCTTTACTGGAGTTAGCAGAACTTCGTTCAACGCTAATTTGACAGTGAAAAATCCCGTTTTTATTTAAGGAGCAAATTTTTTACCAGTGCATCAGCATTTCTGTAATCACTGACTTTTGGTCTGGGTCGGAAATAGCAGTAAGCAGTGATAAAATAATTTGAACTTTGAAAGGGAATCCAAGTAACGTAATAAGGATGCAGGTCCGCTCAGTTCATACACGTAATAAGCTGATAAACCGAATTAGCAGGATAGTGCTTCGTTGCTCCTGTACAAGATGTTCATCGAGATGGGAAATGCATTTCACTGCAGGTACGGGACTTATGACCTCGCGCAGATGAGGTGGCTAAGTCCCGGCCTGTAATCTTGTGTAACTTGGGCCACCGAGACTCTGTCCTTCTCATTCCCGTCTCTCTTTCCCCCATCTATTTATCCATAGGAACTTCCTCTTTGAACTGCAGATGCTTCTGGTTATTTCGCAAGCTATTAGAATTCGAAGGATTCCTCATGTTCATACTCTCTGGATATTTCCTTTTAGCGAGTGCATCAATTTCTTCGGTTACTAAACAGTTATAGGAGGCAAAACTCTACCAAATATGGAAATAAATCAAAAGAATCTGAACTATTTGTTTCTTCTGGAAGTCGCAGCCATGAGATGATTTTTTGTGGTTGAGCAATAATCAAGTAAGTATAACCCTTCAAATGAAGGAACCCTAAAATTTTCATCGTTGATTACAAATCAAATTCATTTGATTATCTGAAAATCCTAATGCATCAATTTTCTCTATACGCCGTATGATTATTTCTGGATCTGATTCAACGTGCATTTGAAAACTGAAATATTTCATTTGTAAAGGAACAGCGATCGTCCCGAAATTGGTAGTTTGTTCAGAAAGATTTTTCTTTTCCTGCCCGATTCATTGCTCGTGGGTAATTAGTTCTTGCTCTCAATGATTTCCCAATGTTCCAATGATTTCGAGAGCCTCGAAGCGGTGGGAGGGTATGGCCAGATGGACGGGACGTCAAGTACATTTACATATATATATATATTTATTTATACATTGCACTGTTGGAACAATTACAAGAAGGCAAGCTCTCGGTAGTCGTTAGCCTATGCCCCGGCGTTAGTATGCATTCCGTCACACCTGACTGGTTGGCCGATGTGGCCGATGTTGCACAGCGCGAGACAGAACGCCGTGAAGACCGTAAAAAGACGGGGACGAAGGGGAAGAGTGAGACGGCTCGAGTCTCGTTCATAGAGACTAACGATCTCTTGGGCGAAATGTAAGTACATAGCCGGTGTCTTATTATTCTGACGATCATCGGTAGATTCGTTTCGCAAAAGCTGCATCAACAATCTCGTCATGTATACTTCGAGGAGACTATAAGACAATCAAAGCCTATACGATATTACGACAAACAACAAAAATTATGGAAAATAAATGTTCTGTTATGACAGAACAACAACAAAAACTGCATCAAAAGAGCATTGATGTTGTGTAAACCTTACTTAACCTCAATTAACCTCACTTGACTCAGTATTCCTGGCGTCCGATCGACAAATCAATCCGGAAAAAATTGACCATACCATTAAACTATGACAACAGGCGGAACAAATGATAGAAGAATAGCCTGGAAGCTTGAAACAGATCAACAATGGAACGAAAAATACCGCAAAAATCATCATCTCTAGGTCCGCACTCGAGATCAATGTGATCCAAGCCAAAATCAAACGCTCATGCAAAAAATTGTGGGTTGCACTTTATTAAAAACTCCTACCATGGCAAAAGTAATCGTTCGCCGACATTCAGCCGCACGTCATTTGTCTAGTCAGAAGTTTTATGATTGTTTTTATAAAAAATGTCTGAAAAAATTTGAATTCTACTCGAAGTTATCGGCTCCCAAAGTTTCTGGGGTTCATTTTAGCTGAATCAAGAAATCCAGTCTCCAAGACCGCACCACATCTTGGCATTTTTTAGCAAATTCAACCAACTACCTTAAGGGCCGTTGTCTACTTGAATGGAATGACAGCTCCAGCAGAAGCACATTTGAATTTTAAATGGGCCTAAAGTCAGCAGATTTTAGTTTCCAAAAGAGTAGAAAAGTTAACATTAAAATTCTTAAGAAGAGGGTTGAATTTTTGATTGGAGGAAAACTCGCGGGGGAGACCTTATGCAAAGCCAATATGGCGGGCGTGTCCGAGATGATTGAGCGAAGTGGCATGAGCGGAGGCCTCGCGGGCCGACCTCGTATTTCGTATTCATAGAATTGCCTGGGAACCGCGACGTGCAAGGCATCTCGGCTTCTCGGTGGATTATCATCTAGTGGAAAAGATAAAAATCCATACCAGGACAACATCACCCTCTTGCCATGTAACGTACGAACATCTTCGGGGCATTTGTAAAAGCAGTAACTCAAAATGTAAATAATACGGAAGTAATAAGAAAGTTTGCAACTTAATGTTGAAGCAAAAAGTACATCAAATTATGTACAATCAATTCAGTTTGATTTAGGAGTAAAAATCTGTATCTTCCAACTTTAAAATACCGTCTGATTTCCATCCAACTGCCAATTTACAGTTTTTTTATTGTTTTTAAATGTCATGGACGATGGCATCCGTCAAAAATGACATCGAAATTTTGATGAAAAACAAAGAATCAAAGAGATCAAATCCTTTTGTTTTACTCACATCAAAATCCTTTACTTTCCATCACTATGATTGCTCGAAATCAAAGTCAAAACAACTTCAACATGTTCCAAATGTTCAAACATTAACATCGGTTGGGTGCTGAGAGTTTCAACTTGTTCATTTTTTAATGATTTTTGTTCACCCAAAACATCAAATGTTTTAATTTGATTTGATAACATCAAGTCTTGTGATTTGATTTTGAATAATCAAAACATCAAATATTTCGATTTGGTTTTGATCAATCATAACATCAAATCTTGTGATTTGTTTTTGAACAATCAAAACATCAAATGTTTCGATTTGATTTTAAATAATCAAAAAATCATAACATCATAACATCAAATCTTTTGATTCGGAAGTAACGTGGTAGAAGATTCTCTGAAATATTGTTTCTTGCATGTGCAGCTAATAAAATGCATTGTACGTATGGATCATCATCTTTTTAAGGGGTCTTGTCGGCGTCTGGTGTCTTTTCTACCGCCGCCCTGGAGCTGAACCATTGAAGACTGGACATGAGCACGTCGACAGCTTTCAAACAAAAAGTCCGAGTGGACGGCAATTCAGCACCAGCGATCCTTCGAGTTAGGCCCTTTTTATTGGTACTGAGCTACGGGAACATGTACATAGCGGATAATAGCCGGCACGTATTAGTTACCGTATAGCTCAAAGCGAGCTCGGACCGCGACGCTGTAAGTGGCCAAGCACGTCGTGATGCAAAACCGTGCGCCCCGGCAGCCACCGCGATGGGAAAGTGCATTCGGTCACTCGCGCTCTAGTGAATCTTTCTCCTCCCTCGTCTCTTTGTCCCTCGTTTCTCTTGTATTTCTTTCGCCGATATTTTCATATGATTTTTCCTCTATATTTTCTTAAGGGACTTTCACAGTATAACGGACACAAAAATCGACAATCCTCATGATTTTTCGTTCTATTAATCAAATCTGGCAATCAATCCAATTTTTTTCATTTACTCAAGAGTTTTTTTAAATAGTTTTTCACTTTTTTTAACACTAAAATAAGACATTTCATAGTTTATTTGCAATTCACTAAATAACTGCCTGGACAATTTCGATTTATTTTGAGGCGATGCAAAGAAAAAAACATTCTCACGTAACAAAATGAAAATGAAAATTGAAATAATTTTCTTCAGCCTGTAGCGTTACCAAATTCTCACTCACGCGATACACAATATAAAACAAAACTTTTGTTTCGCGTATCCGGTGATTTTTCATATTCTAGCTCGAGTAGAAACGTCAAGAGAATCGATTATGTTGGTAGTAGACAATAATAAACATGAGACGAGCGCGGGGGTTGGATCTGTTAATATTTTTAAGGGCACAGACGTCTTTTGGTTGGTTTACTTGCAAGTTATTGATGTTTCCAAGTCGATTCGTGAACATCGGACGTAAGGAAAGTAAAAAAATGTACATACGATTCTCTCTCTTTGGGTTTAAGTTACCACAGTGATTTGTATGAAATTCGATCCGAAACGACCCACGCGATATAACGTACAGAGAGAGGGTGTTCCCCTATCTCTTCTTTTCTTCATTCTCCCTGCTATCTTTATCACATTTGAATTTTCTTTTGCTCCTCTTGTTTTAATCGAGCAGGCTTCTCTTTTCTCTTCGGTATCTCGCGAGCAATAACGATCTTCTCGAGCAACTGCGAGCAACGTCGAAGACCAGTTCGACAGCTCTATTTATTTCTGTAATTTACGCTATTCATCCACCAAGCGTTGAAGAGGAAATACCAGTCGAGTGTGTTCCAAGTTCATTTTTTTTCAATGTATTTTTTTTTTGTTTTTTTTTTTTT
>JACEOJ010005655.1:0-22868 GCA_013761285.1 Campoletis sonorensis | reverse complement strand
CTCTCTCTCTCTCTCTCTCTCTCTCTCTCTCTCTCTCTCTCTCTCTCCCTCTCTCTCTCTCTTTTTCTCTCTCTCTCTCTTTTTCTCTCTTTCTTTAACTCTAGCACTCTCTCTTGCTCTTTACGTACTGACATCGTGGGCGCCACAGAGTGTTGGCACGCGTATGCACCAGCAGGTGCATCTATATGCATCGCGGGTCTGCATACTGCACTGTGCTAGCTCGTGCCACTGACTCTTACGTACCCGCACGATTTCAAAGATAAATGTGTAGTGACTTGCATAATTATTGCCCTCTAAGTCACATCTGTATTATTATTTTTATTATATTATTTAAATTATTACCATTGTAATTATATGGTCAACATTATTATTATATTTTGTCATTATTATTATCATTCGATCCATTTTTAATAACTATTTCTATGTTACGTTTTTACCAAAATTTAATGCATTAACCTTAACGAAATATTACACTTTCGTTTTATTTATTTTGACTAACATGCCTTGACTTTAAATTAATCTTTAGATCGTTCTTCGTAACAGAAAATTTAATAACAAGTTATTCTATTTTTAATCATATGCTCACGGATAAATGTGGCAATTATTATTATTTTTCTTTCAAATCCAATCCTGCGGAAAAATAAGAAAATACATTTATTGTAGCCCTACAAGAATAAAAAAGTTTGTACAATTTGCAAACAAAGTTGTCAACTAATTAAACCAGTAAGTAATTACTGTCTCATTCAGATCCAGCTTTTTTTCTACTCCCTGCAGTTAATTATTGTTTATGAAGACTCTACGGTTTCCAAAAATGTGGCAATTTTTTTCTTCTTCCAAACCCAATTGTGGAAAACAGAGAAAATTTATTTATAGTAGCCCTACGAGAATAAAAAAGTTCGTACAATTTGCGAACAAATTTGTCAACTGATTGAACCAATTAATAATTATTGTCTCGTTCAGCCCCAGTTTTTTTTTTCTCCCTGCAGTTAATTATTGTTTACTCAACACTTCACCGTTTCGATCCTGAATCCATTGATCATACAATTACGTCGTTGGGCCACACCTCGTCAAAATCATCCTATTACTGAGTGCATTACGTGGCTCTTTGAAAAAATGATTCTTGTGATGAAAATAAGGCACAAGATGACGCGGGTCGCGTGTCGGACACGCGACTACCCTGACGACCAAGGCGACAACTTCCGCTACCAGCCTCGACCGGAAGTTCCCTCCCTTCGAACTTTAGCGCTGTAACTACTTTCACTACGAATAAATAAAACTCGAATACTACTAATTCTTCAGCTGGCGTTACGAACAACCATCGAACCGATTAAATTATTCACTGCTTTTTCTACTCCAACTACTTCGTTATAAGTCAATTTTTTTTTTATTTTTTTTTTTTTATGAGAAATTACTGATAGTGAAAAAAAATTCTTTGACAACAAAAATGACTGATATTTTTAACATTTTTACTAAATAATCGACAAAGTAAAAATCGGAATCCATCGATTTATTGAAATTCTAAAAACGAAGGGTTCCGACCCTTGTTCCTCGTGTTGAGATATTTATTTATTTATTTATTTATTTATTTATTTATTTATTTATAATGATAATATTTATATATTTTTTCAAGCGATTTATCGTTCCATCAAATAAACAGTGTGCGAAATTTCGTAATAATTAGAAACTAATAAAATTTTTGATTTCGTGTTCAAAATCAATTTTCAAAGACTTTCTTGTTCCGATGATATTTTTCTCATCAATATTAACGTGTAAATCAGCGTCCCGTCCAAATTAAAGAACTGCGATGACGCGTCAAGTAAATTTAACGTCTTGAAAAATAAAATAAATAATAAAAATCTGTCATCCTTTGACGCACGGAGCTGTATAGAGCGAAATGATTGATGGGCCAGTCCAGACTTTAGGCGCGAGAAACGAGCGTTAAATCAAGCGTGAGATTGGGATGCAAATGCATTTGGATGCGAGTTTATGGATGTGTACCATAAGCTGACTTTAGGAGACGAAGGGCTTCAAAGGACGTTTGTGTTTATAGCAAAAATAGTATTAAAAAAAATTGAAATTTTTTCTTTATTTCTTTAAAATCATTGAAAAATACTAGAATTAATCGTAGGTGGCTACGAGTGTCCTGGAGGGCATCAGTAAAGTCGTGATTACTCCTGGCAATTCGTGCAATTAACATTTGTATAATGTCTCCATCTTTGCCATTACTACTCACTCTCCCTCAATCTTTTTTTTTTCTTTTTTCTTTTCTCTCTCTCTCTCTCTCTCTCTCTCTCTCTCTCTCTCTCCCTCTCTTTCTCTTTCTTTCTCTTTCTTTCTCTCTGTTTCTTATTTCTCGGCAATCTCTCGAACGTGAAAGTTATTTAGCTTCGAGGTGATTTTACTTAAGAGTTCGCGAGTATCTCACGATTCTCGAGATCATTATATTCAGATTTTAAAGTTTTATTGATATACATTTAATGAGGATTTAAAATAGACTTTTTAATTGATCGAAGACAGAGGCAAATTGTCACGTTCAGTTTTATCCACTGGCTCCCATTTTATATTCTTCAATCGCTTTGGGTTGCTCGTCTTGTTGCGGATGCAATGAAAAAATACAAATGTTTTTTCTTTTAATTAACATTTTAACACTTTTTTTACAATTATATAATGTCGTGTCTGTGTGACTATTTAAATTTATTATCAAATCTATTCAAAAAATGCATTATTTTTTATCGCATTTTTTTCGCACAATATTGTGATGATTATATTTTTACATAATTGTTAAGATAAAAAATGTAAATTCACACGAAAAAAATGTCTGAAATGTGTCAAAAAATAAAAATAAATTTTTAAATAAATACAAATTCTCATAAAATATGTTGTAAAAGTTGAAAAAAAAAAAAAAAAAAAGTTGAAATGACAAAATGAGTTTTGAGGAGTGATCGAAGGAATTTATTAACATACGAAAGACTCGATAATGGCAATTAGAATAACTTGTGACAGTAAAGTGTCTGGAAATAATAAAAATCGAGTGTTTACGTCTATTTGAATGGGACATGTGGATTGTTAAGGATAAATTACCACGTGGCAAACAACGCCAGTTTGGTCGAGCTCGCAGATATCGTATTTGAATAGAAACGTGTGGGCGCCACTATCGCCAACGTGAAACGTTCTGCCGCGAAGTTTAGCAGTGATTTCCATCTGAAATACGTCGCTCGCTACCACCTCGCTTATCAATCCGATCCATTTGGAATTCGTCAGGTCTGTACAAACGTAAGAAAGAGTAAGAGAAGAGAGAAAACGTTACGGATAAAAGCAACCACTTTTCTCATCCAGTGATTAAACAAATCAGGCAAACCCTCACCTTCGTGGGAGGATCTATCGATAGTTACGTCTCTCGTAGCTACCATGTTCTCTGCTTTTCTAAGATAGTACCAGTTCTTTGCTGTAAATACTATTTCACGATTTCCACTCCCGAGTTTCACCTAAAAACAATAAAACGTCTTATTAAATCGATTTATTTATTTATTTATTTATTTTCATACCAGAAGAAAAAATATTCATCATACTATTATTTTACTGAGACATCACAACCAAATTTTATTTGAGCAATTTAATGCGGAATATTTTTTTAAATAAACTTTGAGATTGAGAAAAAAAAACAATGTCGAAAAGACATTTTTTTGATTCTCTCGGGTCTCCCGGACTCAAAAATTCACTCCGAGCGTTAAATGTTCATTTTTAGTTACTCTAAATACTATTTCACGATTTCCAATCCCGAGTTTTATCGGGCGGAAAAACATGTCTCATGAAATCGTTTTTTTTTATTTATTGATTTATACCAGAAAAAGGAATATTCATTACATTATGATTTTACTGAGACATCACATGCAAATTACATTTAAGAAATTGAATTCGAATCATTTTCTCAAATAAACTGAGCTTAACAAAAAAAAAAAATGTCGAAAAAACAGTTTTTCGATTCTCTCGGGTCTCCTGGACCCCAAAAACACTCGAAGCGTTAATTGTTCATTTTCAGTTCGTAGATAATAAATTGATTAATGAATGTACCCGAATACCTTAAGATCAGAATCTTCTGGAGATGTTTTTATTGCAGGAAATTTGGATTCGTACCATCGTGGATTAGTGGATAATTTAACGACGTATTTATTAATCGGTCCAATCAGTCTGAAGTGCGTGTTCGAACCGAAGCAACCTCTCTGAATAATTATGACACCATGAAAAATGTTTATTTCGTTACTTCGTTAGAAATCAATGGCGAAATCGTATTTTCGAAGATTTTGGAAATAGGTTAGGATTTTTTTTTTTTTTAGTTTTAGAAATCCCTTAAAAAAGCTCATATATATTTTATTTATATTTATTTATAAATGAGAAAAATCTTAGACACGAGCGGAGATCGTCACCTCGGTCGTGACTGGCACGAAAACGTGACCAATTCCGTAAGCGTTAGCTTCAAGGAGATAAGGCACCGGCAGAAATTCCGGTCCACCGAATCGCGATGCAACATGCTGGCCTATCAACTTCCACGAGTCAATGAGGCTGCAGTTCTTCGATATATGAGGACATCGATTTTTCAAAATTATCAAAGAATCTTTACTCATTACAAATAATAATCAGTAAAAAGGCTCGATATTCTTACAAAATAAACAACATCACGAAATATTTGGAGGTTAGTCTCGTTTTTTTTTGTATTTGACGTTCAGCTCGATTATTCAGTCATTTGTTTTTTTTATGTAAAACAGTGTAAAAATTATTTTCTACAGGATTTTGGGAAAGTTATTTTTCATTTGACGTTTCTTGTATGTCACAATAAATGTCAAACTTTGGCCGAAATCGAAGAAATCTTAACTGTGAGCTACGAGAGAACAAATTTGGAGAACGCACCTCAGTTTTTGGTAGAAATATTACCATCGACCTCAACTCTAACTGTCACGTGTTAAAAAAACAAAATCCTGCACCCGTTACCTTCTTTGTTCACACACTGGGTCATTTTGACCCGGACGGATTTGTTGTTTATCGATAAAATAGAAAATCGTTTGGGAGTTTTGCAAGCAATTTTGTAACAACAAACAAAACGTTAGGTGGTGAAACCATATTTAGCTTCGTAAAGAGTGAAAAAGGGTTCGGCATCGATAAAATACCGCATTTATCGAGTCTTCAGGGCGGAGGGTTAAAAAATCAAAGCATAGGAACGTTTGGACTGGTCCGATGAGATATTATTACGAGGAAAGAGCTGTGCGGTCTGGCAATATAAACGATGGAGATGAGGTGCAAGAAAGAGAGAGAGAGAAAGAGAGAGAGAGAGAGAGAGAAAGAGAAGCCATTCGTAATCATTAGCGCCATAGTACTGCCGGCATCACTGACTCATTATGTCACTCACGAGAATGTGCGTTGCTAATACGTGTCCATGTGTTTGTGTTTGTGTATGTGTAGGTCTAGCTCGAGCCAGTACCATATCCAAGAGTCCTTAACGATTTTTAGCAATCTGGATGGTCTTTATCGAATAATGATGATTTTTAAATCGAATTGATGATTTGATAATTCGATCGAACGTTGATAGTCCTCGTGACGATATTTGCATTCAATCTATTAAGTTAATTTCAAAGAAAAACTATTTTTTAAATATTTTGACATTTTTTAGAACATGAAAAAATCAAAAATAACACATTTTGGCGTACACTGCCCTTATGGTTGGAGATAAAGCATAATACCATAGAAGCAAACTTTTAGAGCATCAAAGTTTCTGAAAAAAAGTCCCCGGAAGTATTTCTCTATCTTGCATAGTTTAGTCATGGCAGAGGATAGAAAAAAGGCTGTATGAGAGACGTGCCTTTTGGAAACTAGGTGTTTTTTTCAATCTGCTCTCAGCACTGAACTAATGAAGATAGAGAAATAGTGTGGGGGACTTTTTTTTAGGAAATTTTATGCTCTTCAAGATTGATCCTGAGGTCTATTGCTCTATCTCGAACCGTTTTGGTCGTATGTACGATAAACGAACCCAGGTTTTTGACTTCAATGAAATTAGGCACTCATCAGATGTCAACCTCGTAAGCAACCCTTGGCACTTACGTTACTGGACTTCTGGTCTCGGATTTTCATCAAGAACTGAACTTTACACTTTTGTTTATTCCCCATCCAATTCTCGGTCGATAGTAACTTAAAAAATAATGATAAAACTTTAAAAAAATTGAGTTTTCCGTTTATGGGGTCATTCAAATGAGAAAATCAATACTTGATGGTTCCGCCAATAAATCAACTTTTACTGCAATGAAAAAGAGATGACTTTTTTCTTGTCCACGATTCCTTGGAGGAAAAATAATGTATGAGTTTTAAGGTTACCGTTTGTTGACCATTTTCAACACAAAATTACATCCTCCGAAGCGTGATGTTGCAATTTTTCTTGGTGGGTCGCGACGATAATGAATAAATTCAATTTTATCGGCGAGCATCTTCGAAGTGGAAAAAAATAAAACGAAAACCCGCATAGGGGCACGTCCCAATGGAAAGAGGATTTCGAGAAGGTGCGAGAGACGAAACATATATTGTTAGGCTGATAGGATCGGGTTCGCTCCTTCCGGAACTGAGATATGCATTTACGACGTGGCAGTAACAAAGTTAATGTGCCGGATCGTAAAACGTCTGTTACGCTCTTCGATATGCTCATGCGTCAACGCGAAACCCTTATGTCTCAAGAATTTTGCGAAAAAAGCTGGGCAAAATTTGCAAATTTCAACCAAAAATAATAATATATATTTTTCCAATTTGCAAACCACTAAGAACCAAAAATTGAATAAAATCAAATCGTTGTCACGAATATTCTCAAGATAAAAATTTATTATTATTATTTTTCATCTATAAATTTCATCTGCTGCTATTTACACCGAAATTAACAGATTTTTTTGTTAAATAATAACGAGCTTTGAAATTTGTTTACTTTAATAAATAAATGAAACGGGGAAATTTTGGAAAAAATGTGAATGCGGGATGTCGAATGGGTTTTTCGGTACATACAGGTGACAAGTAGATTGAAAAATTCGATAAGGAGTCATAGTGTCGGGCAAAATGGAACTGTCACAACCGTCGTAAAGTGGAAGCTGTTTAGGGTTATTTTATGATTAAAAAAAAAAAAAAAAAAACAAAACAAAACAAAAAGTAGACGCGTGGAGCAGTGAAATAAATAAAAATAAAAATTCCATGCGGGCAAGAATTAGAGGAGCACGCGTTTATCCGACTCTTATGCAGGTGAAAAAGGACATCGTCGTCAATTATTTACAACCAGCACCTTGCTCGCCATAGTTTGAGCAAGGTGCGTCCCATTCGTTATGAGACGAACGAGTGGGTTAAGGTGGAAAACCGTTTGACTTTGGTTCTGTCACATCATATCGTTGACAAACTGTAATTTGTCAATTGGAAGTCCACACTGGGTCAATTTGACCCGTTTTCATTTAAAAAAATTGGGAATACCTTTGAAACGGACCTTAGTACGTGTTGATAATGAAAATTCGTAATATTAAAAATACGATTATTTAAAAAATTTATTGGAAATTTTTGACATTGCCAAAATGAAGCTTTTCACTTCGAAAATCAGACTTTTTCAGTTCTTTGCATTTTTCGGATCAACATTCGGAAATGTATCCATAAAAATAGTAATTTTGGAAAAAAAAAAGTATCGAAATTTCGAAAAAATATATTTATTTGAACAAATTAAACTTGGCTTTCTCTTAAAAATGGAAAAATCGTTTATTCTGATGAAAAAGCAATTGTCGGGGGGTGAGTGTAATTAACGCTGAAAAATGAATCTGGGTCACAATGACCCAGTGTGTCAACAAATGGGGAAAACGATAGATTTTTCAAATTTTCAAATGTACATCGAAATGAAAAAGCCAATTGAAGTGATTTTTCGATTTATTTTTAAAAAAGTGTTGAAAAAGCTTGTAAAATTGTGAAAAATGTTAATTGAAACCTAGAGAAAATGAAATTTCAATTGAATACGAAATTGGAGATGAAAAAAAAGTGGTGGAATGGTTAAATTTATCCTCTTATCGAACACGTGTTGAGACGTAATTTGTTCGATGAAGTTCGTGCAAGAAACGCGAAGAACACGAAGAGATGCTGCTGTCCATCTCTACCAATCTTAGACTCTCTTTGTCTCTCTTCCTCTTTTTCTCTCTTTCGTCTTTCACCCACGAACGATTTAATTTGGTTCGCTCTCGGTGCAAAACATTTGCT
The DNA here is from genome assembly GCA_013761285.1 of Campoletis sonorensis. Classification (NCBI taxonomy): domain Eukaryota; kingdom Metazoa; phylum Arthropoda; class Insecta; order Hymenoptera; family Ichneumonidae; genus Campoletis; species Campoletis sonorensis. The sequence goes on along the minus strand of JACEOJ010005655.1, from coordinate 14,618 downwards.
CTTGCGTGTTTCCTCGGACGCTCCTATCCTTTTCTACGTCTCTTCGCGGTTTCTTCTTCGTTATCTTGCTCGTTTTTCCTGCACAAACGAATTGAACGAGGACAAAGCACAACGATGTCCACGTAAACGTACGCGGGAGACATGTACGGGACGTTCAAAACGAAAATGTATTTTTACAAATTTCAATTTATTCCTTCTTTCAACATTTCTTCATTAAAATAAAATGAAAACAAACAGGAAATTGATTGAATGAATGAAAACAAAAAGACAGGAAATTAATTGAATTAAATCAATTGAATTCATTTACTTCAAATTAAATTGTAACGAATAAATATCAGTGGGAATAATTCAGGGAAAAATAAAAAAATTGAAAAATCAAAATTTCTCTCATTTCTAATGATAATGATTTTTTTGGGAGGGTAAAATTAATTACAATTCGATCAAGTTGCTGCATCATTTGAATCATATATTTCGATGAACTGTAATGAAACTTTAAAAATAATTTCAACAAAAAATGAAAGAGGTACGCCCTGAAGTCCGCTGACGGTCGTAGTCCAGAGTTTTCCGATTCCAGAACGTGTAGCCATTCCAATTTTCATTTCGTATTGAAAAAGTTCTTATTTATCATTGATAACTCATGTTGTAAGAATATGAACGCCAATGCAGGTGGAAATAATGAAAATTAAGAGTTCAGCAGGCTTGGAAAAAATTTTCTTCATTTTTTTCATTAATTAAGCGAATAAAGACACCTTCAAAATCATGATATCATCTCAAAAGTTGCTTCATATTCTTAGAAAATAAGTTATCAATGTAAAATGAATACTTTTTCTAATGTCAAATAAAAATTGGAACGGCCACACGTCCCGGAATGAAAAAACTTTTGACCACGAACGTCAGCGGACTTCAGGGCGTAATTCTTTCATTTTCGGTTGAAATTATTTTAAAAAATTCATAAGAGTTCATTGAAATATGATTAAAATGACGTCAGAACTTTATTGAATTCCAATTAATTTTACTCACGAAAAAAAAGGTTAAAGTATCACTGAAAAAAAGGTTTCCTAATCTGGTTCCAATCCTCAATTGACCTATTTTTCATCGCATATTCTAAAAATAATTGAATTTTTAGTTTCGATCGTAAGTTAAGGTGACACGAGAGATGAAAAAAAGGGGGTTTAAAGATCGAGAATGGATGGTGATTCGAAGTGAAAAAGCCTGTACGTAACATATATCGTTGAAGTTGTTCCTCTCGTTATGTATGTACGTATGTGATGTTCGTGTTTGCCTCGCAAGAAGAAAATTAGCATACGAGGTTGGAATCGAAGGAGGTATACCCGATGTCTCCATCGCTCGTGAAATGGATACTGCCCGCGAACTGCAAACTCTCAAGACCTCTCTTTTTCTTCCTCCCTCTTTTTTATTTTATCTCCTCTTTCTCCCTCTTTTTCTTCCCCTTTCAAGGATTGCTTTATGCCCGGGCGAGAACTTATGGGGCACACGCTCGTACCTCAATCCCCGTCCACTTTCCGAGACTCTCATTTCTTCCTCTTCTCTCATCCATTTTGCAAACAGTCCCGCAACATCGGCCTCTCACTCAATCCGCGCTAGATATTTCACTCAAAATACGCACTCATTACGAACGTTTTCATTTTTTTTCATTCTATTGAAAACATGTCTCCTATTGTGGAGAACAAAAAAACAAACAAAAAATAATTTTTCAAGAGCAAAGATATTTTTTCAATTAATTATTAAAATATATTGATTGTGGGACCGGAAATGGGAGTTGGGGTCAGTGGGTAAATGACGTTATTTTAGTCGAATGGGGTTCAAATGATTTGAAGCGATAGAAAAAAGAGACAGTGGGAAAATGAACAATTTTTTATTTCTCAAATATTCAAATTTGCTTGAAATCATCTTTATATTTATTTATTTGAATATTTATTTGAAAAAAATATATCTATTTAAAAAATATTTAAAAAAACGATAAAAACTGACAGTGCTGAACGCCCGAAGATGTGTTTGAGAAACTGAATGAAAAAATGTATTCTCGTAGATCGAAGCTTGGAGAGAATATCCAATAATATTACTATTTGATGAGGAACAGTACGAGAAAGAGAAAAAGAGAGAGAGAGAGAGAGAGAGAGAGAGAGAGAAAGAGAGAGAGAGAGAGTTGTGCATCGGTGGTGCATTTACCTCGAGGATACTTCAGGTGTGTATTACAAGCGAAGAAATATAAATATACGTTGATTATAAATTGAGAAAGAGTTGCCTGCGTACATGTGTTTTTTGCCTTGAGGGGATCTACGGGAAAGACGATCTTGTCCAACTCTAATTGAACTAAGATCTACGAGCCAAACTCACCGCGTGTAAAAGGAATAAAAAAAGGGATAACTTTAACAAAAAAGTATTTTTAAGTTGCACCACTTTTCACCTATTCTTTTTTTTTCCTCATGATCTCAAAATTTTATTGAAAGTTGTCATAAAATTGTCAATCTTTCCGCATTTTTCTCTCCCATGTTTCGGAATTTTTTGGTCATTTTTTATTCTGCGCAAATTAATATTAAATCGTTCAATCGTTCTGCTCAGAATTAGAAGTCACCCGTGCAATATTTTACGAATTTTTTTTGCAAGTTTTTTCATTTCCATTTGAACTTTTTTCTCGATCAACGTCACTCGTCCAAATGGAATTTTAATTTAACTATTTTGAGCCCCAGACACTTGTTCTCATTATAAATTAAATATTAAATTTCATACATCAAATAATATACAATGTGCGCTGTACGTTTTATTATACACACTGCATCATCTTCCTTCCTCGTATCTTTTGCACGAACTTGAATCCCACCCACCATTGGAAAGTCCAATTAGAGTCGACTACCCGTCCGAGATAATTGGCGAACACTCGACTGTGAACGTAACTCAATCGGTAGCGTGTCCGAGCTTCTTTCGGGTCCTCACTCTTTTTATTCATTCCGTATAAAATGTTAATGCTTCTCTGTCAAGAAATTTTCAATCCCACATTTATAAGCACACGTTTCCTAACGTCAAAACGTTTGAAGGTTTTACTGCACGAATTATTTATAATAAAATAAAAACAATTATTATCGTGTTATCATAACATTTTATTTTTTATTTTCTATTTTATTTTATAGTAGAACGATGTTTTTTTGAAAAACACGAGCACTTTTTTCATTTTTTTGGAAAATGGACGTTTTTGGCATTTCGTAAATAAACTCGTGCTCAGAAAATCATATTTTTCGAAAAAAATTTCCCAATTATCTTGTTCAGTGTCGAAAATGTGGTCCTCGAGAAAATTTACAGAAAGACAGAAGGAAAATATTTTTTTTACACGAGTCCTGATAATTTTCAATTTTCGAACAACGCTCGACAAAAAAAATGTACACAATGGACATTTTTATGATTTCGTAAATAGTCTCCTGCCCAGAAAAGTATTTTATAATCGCAATAATAAAAACCGAAATTTCAATAATAAATTCTGACTATTTTCCCTAATTTTTCAACTCAATGATTTGAAATTTCAAAATTCTATTAAATTTTTTTTTTAAATCTTGTATTTCGCTGAAAAATCGAGTTTTCTTTCGAAAAAACCTTGAAATTCTCGGCCATTATGCTTTTAACATTTTTCTTGAAAAAACCATAAAAGAAAAAAAAATTTTTTAATAATTTTCAACGATTAGAAGATTGTGCGAGGATCTCAGATGTCGAGAAGTTTCACGAGGTGAATTTCTGAGCGTCAATTAATAGAAAATTTTCCACACATCCGAAGGTTCATGTTCCTTTTTCTTTTGATGTAATTTCTTGCCAATTTTATATTCATCCTCTTAGTTTATGTTGTCTAAGACTAAACTCTAGCTTCTAGCTATTTTACTACGTTGTAGAATACATTTTATAGTGCAATACGACGTGCAACATCGCGAGCCAGCAGCGGGGGCGTTACAAGTTCCTAATTATCCTTCGCAAAGCGTTCTGCCTGTTTGTTCACCATTTTTCATTTTTTTTTTTTCTTCTGTCTTTATGTAAATTCTCTCGAGGACGATATTCTCCACTCTCAGGATTTATGTAGCATGAGAACTGAAACTTATTTTTCGATTTTTTTTTTAAATCAAAACGTGACGATTCGGTGTTTCCTATTTTTTTTTCCTTTTCCGGAAAAACCAGTCAAGTTTTTTTTTTCACTAAATTAGCTTTCATACAAAATCCAATTGTGACTAAAAAATTGAATGAACTTTCTGATAAAATTTGAAGGAAAAAAAAAATTATAAAAAGAAAAAAAAACTATTATTTAACAGTTTTTAATAGAAAAATTCTATTTGACTCTGCGCAACGGAAATGATTTTGTTTTTTTTCAATTATGAATCATAGCAATCGATTTAATTGTTCAGTTTTGTTTTCTCGTAAGTTTAATATGCACTCAGCTCTCTTTCTCTCTCCCACGTGCCTCGACACTTTATTTCATTATTTATTAAGTCACGTAAGCTGTAAAATCGTTGAGTGTATTTATTACTTCGTTGTAAAGTATCCTCCGTAAGTGTGTTTGTCCTTTGTAACGTGAGGGAGGAGGATGGTTAAGAAAGAGTCATTTCTCTCTCGCCAGCAAATTACAAAGATCCTTGGTACCGCGTATATAAATATTTTTTTTCATACGAAGAAAAGAAAGAAAAAAAAAAGAGAAAAAAAATCATTGTAAGGCCATGTGGACTCGCGCGGGGGACGCTAATAATTTAGACCACACGTTGGGCCACGCGGACTCTTCGCGTTAATTGGCTCAGGGATTTTCTTAAGTACCAAGCGCCGCGAAACTATCCATCGTGCGTTACACTTATATCTGTTTTTTTTTTTTTTTTTTTTTTTTTTGCAATTCTCCGATGACTTTTCCTTTCGTTAACTTAATTTGTGTACAGTGTGATTTAAAAATGGGTTTCGTTGTCTTTCTATTCGGAGGAGAAATCTCAAGACGAAGCTTTTTTTCAGTGATACTTTAACTTTTTTTTTTCGTGAGTAAAATTGATTGGAATTCAATAAAGTTCCGACATCATTTAAATCATATTTCAATAAACTCTTGTGAATTTTTGAAAATAATTTCAACGAAAAATGAAAGAGTTACGCCCTGAAGTCCGCTGACGATCGTGGTCAAAAGTTTTTTAATTCCGGGACGTGTGGCCATTCCAATTTTTATTTGACATTAAATAAAAAATATTTCGATACTCCGATCGTAGCTTCATAAAAAGGTTAAAAAAAAGTGTAAATCTACCCAACTTTCAGGGCTCAAGGGCTCATGAGTTTTTGAATCTCACTGTACAAAGCAGTGGGGGAATGATCGATAATATAAAACGCAACTGGATCGTTGCCTCGTTACGTACAAAGACAAAAATTTTACCTGTTCATGTAAATTTTACTTGGTCGTGTAATAAATCGATTTTTTCATATAAATTCTGAGGATAGAAAGTAATTATTAAGGGGGAACGATAGGGAATTAAAAAAAAAATCACTAAGAGCAACGAAGACGTAATTGCAAGGCAGACTTTAACTCTTTTTTCATGATTTTTATATTCTAAGTTTTTTCTTCATTCTCTCACCACCTCTTAATTTATTGATATTATTATTATTATTATTATTATTATTATTTTCATGTGTTTTTCAACGTCGTTATTTTGCTCGTGATTTTTTAGATTCTCTTTTACGCTTGCCGGCTAAGAGTAAAATTAAGGAGAGGGAAGAATAAGTAAAAGGGTAGAAAAGTTGGGACGTATGGGATTAGGATGCAGATAAGAGATGCGTGTACTGCAGTTTTTTGCTCGCTAACTGTTGCCCTTGGCGTTTGTATGAACGCCCAGACTGAATTATCGATATTGGCAAAGATTTTATGGCTGCACAAAAAGGAAGAACGAAACATTTCGTTCGTTTTTTTTTTTTCATTTTTTATTAAGAGAACGATACAAAAAAGTGTATGAACGAAAGAAGAAAAAAAAACGAGCTTAGAATTAGAATTCATGTGTGAAACATTTCACGACATTTTTCATCAAGATTTTTCATTTTCATTGGTCTTTAATTTTTTTATTATTACAATCATCGTCGTGGTTGTTGAAAATTGATTAAATCTTATTGTTTGTTGTATATGTTGATAAATGTTGTTTCCATTCGAAATTATTGACGTTTTGTAGTTTGCAATAAAATAGTTGAAATTAGTTTCCAATCAATGGTAAAAAATGTTAATTAAATAAAATTGAATTGAATGTTGATTTTTCATAATTATTATAAGCAAAATACTAATAATCGTGAAAATTGAATATAAACTTTCGTACAATGGGAAAAAATGTATTTAATTATCATCCGCACGTGATGATTTTATTATTAAAAATGAGGAATATTATTTTTTCAAATATTTATAATTATGTTAAAATCTGAAATTTTGAAATTTCCTGCGAATTTGTTCTGTTTTTTCAAATAATTCCTCTCGCTGGTCACGCGAATAATCGTCATAGAATCGTTTTAATGAAAAAGGATGTTTCCGGAGAGTTGACCGCGATTAAAAAGAAGAAGATCCGGAAGAAGTGAAAAAAGAAGGGAGATGAAAAAGGAAAAAGAAAAAAAGACGATGGATTATGACCACAAAAGTTGGTACACCGCCTTAAGGCGGGGTCCTGTCTCCTTCAAACTTTTATGCCTTTCGCGGTTTTACGTTCGCGAGCGCCTACTTCTTCTCGTAAGGGGATACTCCGTAACGGTGACTCGACCTACTCGAGACAAAGCCAAGGAGAAAGATGAAGACACAGAGAAAACAAGAGAGCAAAGAAGAGACCGGAAGTGAGGGCGCGTGCGAGCGATTGCCAAGGAGAAGGAGCAGGAGGATGAGAAGAAGAAGGAGGAGGAGGAGGAGGAGAAGGACGAATGAGCTCGCGCGAGTGATCGATCGAGCAGAGAACTTCATTCCGCGTGTTTGTTATTCGCTGGTGAATGTCGTCAACGCGTGTCCTTTCCGTTTCTCCTCTCCTACGTTTTTTATGAAATGTCCTTCTTACCCGATATTTTAAGGATTTAAAAAAATGAAAAAAAATAAAAGATAAAGAAAATAATGTCGTTTATAAAGAAATCGTTAGCTAAAAAAAATTCTTACAAAATCTACGTTTATTATTATTTTTTCACTCGATGTCAAATTAATAATGAAAAAAAAAGAAATAACAAATGTTTGAAAGAATGTAAACAAAATGTTACGAGATTTTCGTCAAATCGGTTGAGAACCAAAATTGCAATTGAATAATCGTTTATAAAAAATCGTTGGCTGAAATTGCATTAATGTACGTTTTAAATAATTTGTCACTCGATGATAAATTTATAATAAAAGAAAAAAAAGAAAAAACAAACGTTTGAAAGAATGTGAATAAAATGTTATCAGATTTGGCGGTCGAATCGGTTGAGTACCAAAATTGCAATTGAATAAAATGTTGCTCGTATACGTGTAAACCGCATCCGCTTAAACCACTTTTTATTCTTTCTTCCCTGTCCCCCGCATTCTTCCGAACCGATTTATTTAGCGGTTCGGATAACGTACAAGTACGTGAACGGAGCGCGCACTCGTACAAAAAGAAATCGGTATAGATCGATTCTTGATAATACGAGATCGGGGTAAGATCGTGTTGCACAAGAAAGACGAAATATGTGAATCGATCCTCGAGTCTGAATTACTCCCGGATCTTAATAATTCAGGCCTCCTTACTTTTCCTTAAAGTTAAATACTCTTTTTTTCGATCTCTTGCAAATTCTCTAATTCCGCAATCGATTAGCAAACCATTAGTGTATCCCTTCCATTTTCAAGTAAAAAAAAAAAAAAACCGGTTGCAATAAATCGGCTTTTTGCCGAGAGTCTATGAAGAAAAAGCACTGAAAATACTTCCCCCTGATTTTCTTTATCGATTGGGGTGAACAGATCCACGAACGATTTCACGAAATCGATCGTTTTCTTAGGCGAAGGTGGAAAACTCGAGAAAGATCGTTATGACATCAAAAAATAAACAAAAATAAGAATTAAAAAAAAAAAAATTGAAAAAAAAAATGACGAGAGGGAAGAAAGAATGAAGGAAGGATTGGGAATAAGGAGTGAGAAGGAAAAGAAAGGAGAAGGGAGATGGGGTTATAAGTAATGCGCCTCAGCACGTGGCCCCGATGGGTTCCAACCTCCTCAGGTTGTCAAACCTGTTTTGCCTTCGTTCCATGACTCTCGCTTCGCAAATATATTTCTATATATATATATATATATATATATTTATGCATTTAAATGGATATATGTACATACGCGAGCTTTAGCTTCTGCCGTTAAACGTTGATGCGAAAATCTCTTGTGCGGGTGCACCGAAAATTACCGTCCTCGCACGCGTTCTCTCGTGACACGGTCCAAACTCTTCATTTTTTACGTCGATTAAAACATGCGATCAATTAAACTAGGAATTCGTTAAATGGAATCCATTTTTTGTTTTTTTTTTCTTCCTCAGTCGCTAATGGAAGTTTATTCGATTTTTAGGTTTCCCTTTCGAAAAAGGTTGCAGTCTTGGGCACAAAAACAAAGCGCGATACACTTGGTAATAAGTTTGAGGGAATGTTGAATAAAAATATGTCGAAACCCATTCGTTTCTACTGTGGATGAAAAATTGATTTGTTTTTCTGTATCGATTCGGTGCATTCGAAGAATTTCTTATATTTTTCGGTGAGCTTTTGAAGTTTCGATTTTTTTTTTTTTTTCAATTTATTTAATTTGTTTTTTATTTTTTTTTTATGAGAAGTTGACTGTGAAAAATTGTTTAAGGGCTCGACTGCAATAATTGTTATAGGATAATAGAAATAATGAGAGGATGGAAACATTTTCGATGAACAAAAAGAAGGAAAAAGAACAAATAAAATCGTCTGCTAGTCTCATTTTTCAAAATATTTCATTGTAATCATTTTTCGTTCATCATTCGATGGCTTTCTATTTTTATTTGCGAAATAAACAATTATAGTTTATCAAACTTTGTCTGTCTTCGTTTTTTTTACGAAATTAAAAGTTTGGTCGTTAATGTTGCATCGTAATAATGACATTAAATAACGTTAAGCGTTCCATTTAAAAAAAATCGTAGATAGGGGTTTTTTTTTGTTTTAATTTCGACTGTCACAACAAGTAACACGAGCCAAATGTTCCCGTGACCTCTGATGTGCCTTTGTGCCGTTTTCTTCTTCTTCTTCTTCTTCTTCTTCTTTTGCTTCTTATTCTTATTCTTCCTTCTCCTTATTCGGCTTCTTTTTTCTCGAGTTCTTGAAGCACAGGATCGAAATGAGTCGAAGAGCCTTAATCCGCGTTCAGCTGGACCAGAGACACGTTTGGCTTATTTCGTGTCGTTCTCTTTTTAACGAGTGAGTTATGGACACCAGTAAAAAGGGCCATCGGAGTATTATCAGGAAGATTGGAGTCGATAACGGTGATCGTTTCGCCCGCAGGTGGGCTCTTTCGGGTTGTGGCCTTTCGTGTTTTTCGTCATCAAATAAAATAGCGTGGGTGATGAGCCTGCAGCGTGTAACGTTCAGATACAATGGAAAAAAGCAAAAACGAATGCGAAGAACTTGACGAATAATTGAAGGCTGAAACGAAAAGAAAGAAAAGCCTCAGAGAATAATTGATGGATGAGACGTGACAAATTTCTTGACTGGTGAGTTCGAATTGGTTGGGGTCAAATTGACCCCGAGTAAGATCCTTTAAAGTAGTAAGGTAGTTCCATTAAAAAGCATTCGTTTTTCCTTTTTACAAATACCTCGATTCTCCTGCTTCTGTCACTCGTCCAGCTAATTCGTGATGGAAGAATTTCAAGTATTTGTACTAAACAAGGGAATCAAAGAGTCTCAGTTTCACGTGATGGCTACCTACTATTCATAAATACACTGGTGCAGTCGTTACATCGATATTTTGCTTGTTAGAGGATAAAGACAGTCGAGAGGAGGTGGAGTGAGTACGTTTATCCTGCCCCAGGCTTACTCCAGTGAGAACTCAAAGATTATGTGTATAAGAGTTGAGACTCGTAACCCAAGTTTCTTTGTAAACGTGTGTATGGCTTTCGTTGCCAACGAGAATCAACGCTGGTGTATCATTATTGGGTATGACCCCACCCGGGGGCTGATCTTTTCGAAACTGGAGCAACCAGAGCATTTCACATGTGAAAGGATCACTCGTTTCATCTCCCTCTTCTCATTCCTTACACCAACTCACTACCGTTCCTGCTCTTGTTACCTCACTGTACAATTATTGTCATAATTTACGACCTCTTCGATCCTTCGCACTAACGGACTATATTTTGGCTTCTTCTCCCACAAAATCATTGCTTTTTCTACATCTGTGCAGCTCCACCATCTTTTCAGACCATACTTTTAATGGCTCAGAATCTATTTTTCTCTTTCTCTGTCAGTCACGAAACTCGCGAATTTTTATCCAACTACATATTCTCGTATCCCATCAATTGTCAACGGAAACCTGATTTTTTTTTTTTTTTTCTTTCAATGACAATAACTTTTTGCTTTCTGTCGTTGAGGCAGACTTTCGATAAACAGCAGGCCTGATGGAGCCAGGAAAACAATATAATGGTACGGTTTTTTTTTTGGTCTTTTGACTAGTTTCGAAAAAGGCAGAGATTTTCAATTTAAACTGTGTTTTGGTTTCTTTTTTTTCAAGCCACTGTTTTGGATTCTTTTTTTTTTTTTTATCATTCGGGGAACTTTTGGGATCTTACCACATTAATTTTGTGACGATGTGACACTTGTAATATTTTTTCAAGATGGATTCGGAAATTTATATTATTTAATAATATTAATAAATATATTTTTCGAAACACGACATTTTATTGACAGGATTTTTTGCATTTTTTATTCGTACCCCGCCGTAAATAACATTTCGAAACTTTTAGCAAGTTTTCATTTTAACGAAAAAAAAAAATAAGAACTTGATAATTATAGAACGATTTAAATCTTGCCGCAACAATTTATTAGCGTGTGTCAATCAATTTTGCCATAAATTTTCAACCGCCTTGAAATGATACCAACAGAGGTTTTTGTTTTTTCTTTGTGCCGGAGTTTCAGAACTTTTGTACTTCGAAGACATACTAATTGCTGATTAAAAATACTTACGTTAATTTTTTTTTTTTTTTCGTGAATTTTGAAAACCACTGCATCGAAATTAAATTTTTTTTTTTTTTAACCTTTGGATTCATTTGACAAGTAGTTTTATATTGTCTGAATAAATAAGCAAAACATATTTGTCACTTTAATCCAATCTCTTTTTAATTGCAAACTTCCGTAAAATCGAAGCCTCATAAAAAAAATACTGAAAAATGAAGTCTCATCCCTTATTTGGCTGAAGAGAATGGAAAGACTTCCGCGTCGAGTTTTATTCAGACCTAATGGAGCTGACAAAAAAATTTGATTTTCCCACATACGTACAGAGAATATGGAAAGAGGCCGTAAGTTTATCCACTGCTAAGAATCCTTGGGCCGCTGTTAGCTTTCTTTGCTTATATAGTGAAAAAAAAAGAAAAAAGAAAAAAAGAAAAAAGAAAAGGAAAGTTAAATAAAAAAATTGAAATAAAAGTAGGATCGCCCGCCTCTCCGAGTCTCGAGAACTTTGCCGCTTCTCGGTGTTTTGCTTTTGCTTGTAGCTATTCGTGCGAACCAGAGAGAGGAGAGCAGGCCTCGCGGTGCCACAATTTATTCGCCTATTCTCTTCGCTACCTGTTCTTCTTCCAAGAGACCCCCTTTTATTTTTCAACCACTTTTCACCAGCGTAAGTGTTTGCCTCGTATAATCCTTCGATTATAAGCGAGCTCACCTAAGATACTTAACCGAACACGTAATGCTGTTTTTTTATTATTTTTTTTATTTTATTTTTTCATTTTTTCGAACTAAAATGGGCTTTGCCGAGTTCGTACACTACGTTATTACCCTATAAATCGATTCGACGATAAATACATGTTATTTTATGGCTTTGCGCCTTATATCAATGTATAAATGCACAGTATTTAGTGCAAATGTAAATAAAATTTAACCGTTTTCTGCAGTATAAATCGTAAAACGTTGGAGAATATTCATTGAAAGTAGATCACTCGTCAATGATCTCTTGGATTTTGTGAAAATTTTGATAAATTATACAATTTCGATTATTTTATGACAATGCTTTTCAAGACGATTGTGAAAATCATTAAAAATTTATTTTTTAACATGTTTTTGTTTTTTTTTTTTTCTAAATTTCAGTAACTCGACTCGTTATTATCGTTACCACAAAGTAGTTTTTATTTTTAGTTTATCATCAAAAATCATTTTTTTTTTGTTTGATATTTGATTTTGTTAAAAAAAGCTCAATAGTTACTCGTGATTTTTTATTTATTTATCAAAAATGAATGAATTCAAATTTGAAAACGAATATACACGGTTGTAAAATTTCGGGATGGTAAGATTTGTAGAAAACACGTTCAAAACGAGACTCAACTGCATGATAAATAAATCTAATTATTTTGTTGACTTCGTTTGAATGTTCAAATGGTTAGCTAATTTCGTAAACGATTAAGAATCGTGCCACATTGTTATTCAAATATGTGTGAACACTTTATAATCGTTATTTATATATTTATATTTAATTTACAACACGAAAATCTCACGTATTCGTGTCTGCAGGATAGTCTAGATCAGCAATCGATTGATACAACGTCGAATCAATGAATGTCGAATGATAGAGAGATCGAAATGATTGGAGAGAGAGACTCGTGCTCGTTTTGTACTTACTGTTCGATTACAATTTCTAAAATCCATTTCGTTTGGAATCATCGTGGAGCTGAACATAGAAAACAGATTTTTCGACTTTCTCTCGTTTTTCTAAGTTCTTAAATAATAATAATAATTATTTTTTCTAATCCAAATTATTCCAAAACCAATTTTTCTTAGTTTCTCGAATTTTGACTAATAAGAAGGACAATTTTATTCGCTTTTTTAAACCATTTTGTTATAAATATTCCCCACCATCACATTTGACAGAAGAAAAAAAAACAATCGTTCTAGTTTGAAGACGATTTTGAAAAAAAAATCTGGAATTTTTTTTTTTTCCGAAAAAAACAACGAAAAATAGAGAATTTATTTCGAAAAATTGAACTTTTTGGAATTGATGGTTATTGGTTATTGGAGAATGAAATAATGCGGAAGTTTGGCCGATTCGTAATCGAAAAGCCTGTACATTAACGAGACCAATTTATCGAGAGCTCGTTTGTGCTCCCTCCCCATCTCTCTCTCTCTTTCTCTTTGGATTTGTGCGCGTGCAGATTAATTTAACTCATTGCCCTATTAGGAACTCAGCAAGATCCTTTAGCTGTGGAGGCGCCACTAACATTTTTTAATGACTCTTAATTTACAAGCGCCATTGTAATTAGGACTGTCTGGCGAAATGTCGCTCTTTTTAGGACAGAATTAAATCGTTCGACAATTGCGGAACATGTTACGATCTATTTGTTAATCACTGAATTACTTTCGAGGCTTGTTATTGGCCAACGTCTGACGGAGCTACTTCATCGACGAGTAAAACGATAATCTTCATAAATTTCTACACGAAAATAAAGATTAAGTCGTTTTTTTTTACCACGAAACATCGAGACGATAGTTTCAACATTTTGTTTAATTAAATTACTAAAATTGAAGTCTTGGAGTTTGTAAATATTTGCAATTACAACTTGTTATTATTAAGGATATTTTTTTCTTGAAAAAAAAGCATTTCTCATGAATAAATCAAAAGAAAAAAAAATGAATGAAATGTGAATTTTTTCAAAAGTTTAACATTTTCAATAATTTTTTTAAACAATTTAAATTGATATTTTTCTATACGAAGAAATATTTGAAGTGTCCTCTGATTTTATTCTAATAAAAAGTGGTGGACAAAGTATCTTCTGGGTCAAATTGACCCAGTGTACAAGTTTCGTCAGTAAATTTGAAAGCTGACCAACAAAATGGTACAAAAGTGTACAAAATGCGAGTCCACTGATATTTTCTCAGAGACTAATTAAAAGTGCCAAGAGTTTTTAAATGATTTTTCATACAAGAAAAAATGTCTCTTCGTTTTCTGACATTGTTTTGACGTTTTCATTTCGACTGAGAATCATTCTTGAAGGGTGTTGCGTTAGTGAACGTGAGCATCTGCTCAAACGACAATTTTTCTCCCAAAGGACCTGAAAGGAACATTTTATTGGAAAAGTGTGGCGAGAACACGAGTTCTCGAGACTTTTTACCTCCCGCACGCGCTTTATCTATTTTCGAAACCGAATATCAACTCAAGCGCCACACGTGCCACGAGTTCCCTCAAATTCCCCTATTTTTCGACACCCTCTGTTCCTCAGTTTTCCTTCGAAAAAATCATTGGGGCGAATGCATCTGTCCTTCGTGGTCGTAAGGTCCTGTCTATTCATGGAAATAACTCGCTTTATTACTCCGTTTCTATTTCCGATCTCGGAAGAATGTAAACAATAATTTTTTTTTTTAATCCTAATTTTAATGATTTACACGTGATGCAAAATGACTTTAAAGTCAAATAAAGGAAACTATTCGTGTTTTTTTTT
>JACEOJ010005654.1:0-16651 GCA_013761285.1 Campoletis sonorensis | reverse complement strand
GGAAACGGGGGTCAACAAATGTACTTGTCCAAGGTTTTTTTCCCCGGCGAGGGGATTTTTGGCCCGGATATCATTTCTTTTTTCTGAACCTTTCACTTTCATCAATAAATTTTTGAATTTATGGCCTGCCATATTGGATCTGCCATTTTGAATTCCGAAATTTTGGGTGCAGATTTGTATTCGGCGACCCCGAATCCCCTGAGTACCAACTTTCGCTTTTATATCAAACGAATTTCGCAGTTATCGCTCGCCATATAGTATCCGCCATCTTGAATTTCCACATTTTGATAGTAGATTTCTGATTAGCGACCCCTAAAACCCCCGAGTACCAACTTTCGCTTCCATAAAAAAACTTTTGAATTTATGGTCCGCCATGTTGGATCCGCCATTTTGAATTTCAAAAGTTTGGATAAATTTCGAAATTTTGGGTGCAGATTTGTAATCAGCGACCCCGAAAACCCCCGAGTACCATATTTTGCTTTCATCAAACAATTTTTGCATTTGTGGTCCGCCATATTGGATCCGCCATCTTGAATTTATAACTTTTGGGTGCAGATTTGTAATTAGCGACCCCGAAAACCCCCGAGTACCATGTTTTGCTTTCATCAAACAATTTTTGCATTTGTGGTCCGCCATATTGTATTCGCCATCTTGAATTTCTAAATTTTAAGTGCAGATTGGTAATCAGCGAACCCGAAAACCCCCGAGTACAAAGTTTTCAGCTAATTGCACGTAAGAAAAAATGTGTGTTTCAAAGGGTCAAATTGATATTTTTTTTGCGTGAATTATTCCGGCCTTACCATCTGTCAACACTCGGATACAATTTGCGACTGTGATTTACAAATTAGTTCAAATTTTATCCACTACGGATCTACGAGACGTCCACAAAAAACACGCTGTTTACGCGTTCCGCACTCCACACCGTAAAAACTACCGTCAAACTTTTCGTGGTTTGGGTACAGAGGAAAGGACCAATGGGAACTCGTTATACTTTCGTCGCCGAAGACCGGCTTCGGTGGAAACGGGTTTTGATGGGCATCAAAACGCCTTTGATTGTGTCGTCTGCGCGCATATACAGACACGTCAAATTCTTCGATGTGTTGGAATTTTTGCATAATCTTGAGCCTGTGCAAAGTTTTTTCTCAGCAAATACGGCATCAATCGTGCTGATTTAAGGCTCAATCGAAATATTTTTTCTCAATTAGTCTCGAAACCAATTTTCAAGTCATCATCTGTCTCCTGAGCTTCGTAATTCGAGAAAATGACTTTCAGTTTTTACCCCCACCACCGCAATTTACTTTATTCAGAGATAATATACTCTGGTGAGCCTCGGGCCAGCAGACGACAGACAGAGCTGTCAAATGTACTTGTCCCGAGACTCTACCGAGTCTCTTGATTAGAATTCAACAAAATTCTGACATCGTTTCAATCATATTTCGATGGACTGTAATGAATTTTTGAAAATATTTTCAACCAAAAATGATAGAGTTACGCCTTGAAGTCCGCTGACGGTGGTGGTCCAGAGTTATTCGATTGCGGGACGTGTGGCCATTCCAATTTTCATCTGATATTGAAAAAGTTCTTATTTCACATTGATAACCTATTTTGTAAGAATATGAACCTCAATGCAGGTGGAAATGATGAAAATTGAAAGTTTAGCAGCCTTTGGAAAAATTTTCTTCAATTTTCGCAATATTTTTACATCAATTAAGCAAATAAAGGCACCTCCAAAATCATGATATCATCTCACATGTTGGTTCATATTGTTACAAAATAAGTTATCAATGTTGGATAAAAATTTTTTGAATGTCAAATAAAAATTGGAATCCCCACACGTCCCGCAATCGAAAAACTCTGGACCACGACCGTCAGCGGACTTCAGGGCGTAACTCTATCATTTTTGGTTGAAAATATTTTCAAAAATTCATGACAGTTCATCAAAATATGATTAAAACGATGTCAGAATTTTGTTGAATTCTAATTAATTTTACCCACGAAAAAAAAAATCTTAAAGTATCACTGATAATAAGCTTCCTAATGTGCTTTCCCCCCTTAAAATCGCAACTTTAACACGAATTACGAAAAAGATGATATTTTACAACTACTAACTCGATTTCTAAACGGTCAAACTTCCTCGAATTTTACCTACAGTTGAGTATAATTTGAGATTCAAATAATTAAACTTAGAGCTAATCGAATGCATGAGAAACGATCGAATCTCTTTAACATCAAGTCTTGTGGGAGGTTACGAAAAAAGACAATAAATAACGATTCATGGATTTTTTTTTAACGAGTTCAAATATTGCGTGAACCTTCATAAGCGTCGTATTATAATGTGTAAAAAAATGGGACAGGTTTCACTGTCTGGTATCCGAGATATTAAGTGTTTAAAATCACAACTTTAACACGAGTTACCAAAAAATACGATGTTTTACAACTAATAACTCGATTTCTAAACGGTCAAACCTCTCAATTTTAAACAATTTCGAACGCATGAGAGACGATCGAATCTCTTTAACATGAAGTGAACGTGTAAAAAATTTAATGAGTTTTATTCAAATCTAGGCTATGGCTATTTTTTTCTTGCATAAATAAAATATTCATTATCTCATCTGTTTGCCACAGGGAATTTGTATAATTATTCCGATATTGTAAAAAATATTGCATTTGTTTGTTCGCATAACTTAAATCACATTATGTATCAAGAGACGCGGTAGCGGCTCGACGCCAAGTATTAAAAAGAAAAAAGACAGCACGAGCCCTGCCGCACTCTTCTATACTCCAATATGGGCTTTTTGTGACGTCAGAATGTTTTAAAATCACTCCCACACAGGAACGGGTTAAGTAAAAAATCTGATTATGGAGGAAGATTTTTTATTATTCTTTCCCTTTCCATTGGTAGTTGTCACAAGTCACCCACGCAATCCGGAGATCTGAAGATTTTTTAGATAAAAATTGAACTTCTCGGAGACACGATGGGTGTAACGCGTTACGCGTTACGCGTTACATATATAATAATGACCATATTGATGATTATTGATGATATTTAGTGCAAGGAAGACAGTGCTTTAAAGGCGATCTCCAACGGGGGGGGGGGGGGGGGGGAGAGGGGGCCCCCCCCCCCCCCGAGGTCGCAGTTCCTAATTTAAAAATATTTTAAAAAAACATTTTTTCACTACAGATACATATGGGGCATTCCACGCCAAATCGACCACTTTTGAACCCGACCCCTTTCGATTTTGCTGAAATTTTTTTATTCTTTTCTACCCCATTGGAAGAATTTTCCAGGACATTAAAAAAAATATATTGCCCAACTCAAAAATAGTTATGAATTCTTCAAAAAAATGGTTTTTTTTTAATTTGAAAGGGCTATAACTTTCTCAAAAATGGAATTATCGGAATTTTTTTTTTTTTTAATTTTCATTTTCAAATGTACTCCTTGAAGAAAAATACAGACAGTTTGCAGATATAAAAATGTGTAAAAAATTTCACTTTTTCGAGAAAAATCTAATTTTTCTCAAGGTTCGCCATTTTCAATTTTTTTTTTTTTTCCACTTAAAACAAACTTCAATCCATTCCGAATAAAATGTTGCCCACCGCGGAGTGGGCAGACTCTTTCGTTCTATGTTTTTTGTTTATTGAAAAAAAAAAAAAATTCCGGTGTCCTCATTTTGGAAAAAATCATACTTCAAATTTTTGAGGATTCATAAAGGACCTCAGAGTTTGAAATATGGGAATGAAAAAAAAATTCAAGTGTCAATCCTAGATAAAAAAAGGAAAAGAAAATTGAATTGAGAAAAAAATTAAACACGTATGAATAATTTATTTGTAATTTTTTTCAAAAACTACATAAAACAAATAAATAAATAAATACAAAAAAATATGCTACTTGGGCCATTTTGTTATATGGGCCTATGCTTTTTGGGCCAATAGCATATTTTTTTGTACTTTGTGTGGCGAGGCACGGTCCAGCAATAATGAGCGAATAAAAAGGTGATCCGAGTGGGACTCGATCTCAGGACCCGCGGAGTCTGAGTCCGGAGCGCTAGCCACTGCGTTAGGGCCACCTATATTCTAACTCATATTGCCAGACCGTGACATTTTTATTTATTTATTGGACGTAGTTTTTGAAAAAAATTAAACAGAAATTCATCACACGTGTCGTTTAATTTTTTCCTCAATTAATTTTTTTTTTTTTTAATCGAGGATTGACACTTGAAATTTTTTCTATCCGAATTTTTCAAACTCTGAGGTCCTTTATAAATCCTTAAAAATTTGCAGTATGATTTTTTCCAAAATGAGGACACCCGAAATTTTTTTTTTTTTTTTTTTTTTTTCAATCAAAAAAAAAAACATAGAACGAAGAGTCTGCCCACTCCGCGGTGGGTGGCATTTTAATCGGAATGGATAAAAGTTTGTTTTAAGTGAAAAAAAAAATATATAAAAAATGGTGAACCTTGAGAAAAATGAGATTTTTCTCGAAAAAGTGAAATTTCTTACACATTTTTACATCTGCAAATTGTCGGTATTTTTTCTCAAGAAGGACATTTGAAAATAAAAATTAAAAAAAAAAAAAAAAAAAACATTCCGATAATTTCTTTTTTAAGAAAGTTATAGCTTTTTGAAATAAAAAAAAAACTTTTTTTTGGAGAATCCATAACTATTTTTGAGTTGGGTAATATTTTTTTTTTAATGTCCTGAAAAATCCTTTTAGTGGGGTAGAAAAGGATTAAAAACTTTCAGCAAAATGGAAAGGGGTTGGGTTCAAAAGTGGTCGATTTGGCGTGGAATTACCCATATGGACGCACACACCTACACACAGGGAGGGGGGTACACACACCCACACATACACGGGGGCGCGTGCGCGCAAAGTCAGACACACACTAGCACACGCAAGACAAGAAGAAGAGACACGCATACGAGGGTTCTATTATAAGTCTAGGACACCTACGGTGCGCTAATGCATTTCCCCTTCTTAAAAAAAATTTTTAAAAAAATTAAAAATTAAATGTTCGAGTTCTTGAGTTCGGAACAAAGTACGATCTTCTTTTTTTTCTTTTTTTTCAAAAAGAAGTGATATCCTAGCCAAAACTTCGAAAAAGTAAAAAAAAAGGACACCAAGTATTAAAAAGTCGCACCTAAACTATAATGTGATCAGTCTGTTTTCTTCTGTTCATCCTATCGTTGTTTAATTTTCGGTAGAAAATTTTTTCCGTCTACCCTCTTCTTTAATCGCCAAAAACAATTTCTTTCTGTTTTTGATTTCTCTGCCTTCTGTTTTCTAAAATAATTGAAATCCGTTTATTATTCTCATAGAGCCAAGAACTCTAGAGCCTTAATTCTGATTTAAATTTCGTGATTCACCAACAATTTTTTTCGAGATTTAGTTGTTGACATGAAATGATGCTACTATACTATTGAAAACCAGTAGTATATATATATAATCTGACATATAAACAAGATAGAGAGTTTCTCCAAAACCCTCTTTCTGCTATCCTCTTCTAAATATCTCCAGTTTTCTCAGATGGGCAAATAAATACATTTCCTCGAAACGCTCGCCCCAAACATCGGTCATTGGAAAATCCAAGAAAAACCCTCCACAGAGTGTACTCTTCCCACGAGCTAGTAATCACACTCACAGAACGAAAATACAAATCTCCTTATCGTAATCCCCTTGCATACTCGCAGCAAGGAATAAGATTTCTCATATGTCGAAACTCGTCTTTCCTAAGAAACCAAATAACCAATTCATTTTCTTTTCAAAATCAACATCCTGTTCATATCTACAAAACACAAGATTACAAACTGAAGACTAGTATGTTTTTTCTCCAAAAAACATCCTAGCCATATATCATCTAATCTGCAAGCAAGCGACATAACCGCTACGGTAAACAACCCTCGACCGAGGACAGCTGAGAATATACACAATCATTCCTCGAACGCTTTCCTTGAAGGATCTAATCCTACTTAAACAAACGATTAACTCTCGGTGGACACCCGGTGTGTATCTTTACGACCTATCCACCAACCACTAGAACTAGAGCACACCCTTACATTAACTTTTCTCTATGAACCAATTAAATGCTCTAATATAGTTTCCCACACTACACCCACCAATGACCAAGTCCGGGAAACATCTTATCTACTCCTTATCCAATCCCAGTCAAAAACTTCAAGCCCCTTCCACATCCTTCTACCCCCAAAACTCTCAACCAGAAAGTCAAAGGTAGAGAGTAAAAAGTAGAAAATCAGAAGAGTGAGTAGAGTCAGAGCAAGGGATTCAAAAACATCATCAGCAAGAGAGTTAGCAAGAGATCAGTGAAAAGTTAACAAGTGCAGTTAACAAGTTCAGTTCATCGTCAGTAAAAATCGATCAGAATCAAAATCTCTGAGAGTAAAATCCTCTATGGAATTACCTCAAACTCCAACCGTGACTTAATAAGTGTAATAAGTGCACGAACTAACCCGAACAAGTGAATTGTTCAACTCCGAATCTGAATCCGATTTGACGAAAAACCAATTAATAGCTAACTCCGAACGGCAAACGAAAATCTTAAAACGAAAACAATTGTTAAACATAGTGTTAACATCGAAATAACTAAATTGTGAAACAACCAGTGTAATTATAAGTGAATAAATATTACGTTTATATTTGTATCAAACAGATTTGTTCAACGTCATTCCGAAGTGTTCAAATACAACATTATCCAAACAAAATCCTTAATCCAAAAAATATAATACTTTGTGTCCGGGAATTACGCGGAACCCAAGAAAGACTCACTAGCGACAGTCAATATTTCAAAAGTCGCGCTCTAAATCGGCGACCGCGTAACCCAACCTATATCTCTCTCTTGGGACGTAACACTACTACTACTATTACTACTACTCTGATACATGTGAAAAAAACGTTATTATGAGAGGAACATATAACCACCACGTATTCAGGTAAATGTCGAAACGATAGCGGGACTGCGGCTGTCAAACTAACAGCGCGACCTGAAACACGGTACATAACCAACCGACCGACCGACCAATCACAGAATCTTAGAAAAATAAAATGGCAAAGATCAATAATCGGAATATATCGTTACCCATAAACTTTTTACTGAAGAACCAGTGCAAGGCCGAAATAATCAATAATAATAATGTAGCAAGGAGTAATGCCATTGCACACAATAAAAGTACAATGGCATTACTCGGTCTATCAGTTCTAAATGTGAACGTATACGTACACGCATGCACACTTCAATCATCGCATAATTTTGTTTGTACAAACTTTTTTCTCAGCAATTACGGCTTCAATCGGTTTGATTTATGGCTCAATCGCGGGGGGATAACTCCAGTAGCTTCCAGTTCAATTTTCATGTCATAAGGTTATCCCTAGGCTTCGTAATTCAAGAAAATGTCTAACCCCCACCACTGAAATCGCTTTATTCAGAGATAATATACTCGTCCGAGTCTTGTGCTAGCAGACAACAGAGTCGTCGAATTTACTTGTCCTGAGACTCTGCCGAGTCTCTTGATATGTATTGATGATTCTTCAAAATGATTTTGACAAAAATAATAACGATCTCAGACATTGCGATTGTATGAAACACTAAATTGACACGGGTAATTCTGAACCATTCAAATTGACATCGAAACGAATGTCAATCCATTAAAGAAATGAAATTCAAGCAACAGTCTCAGGAACTCGATGGTAAACGATGGTTCTCAGTGGATTATTGAGGAGTCGCCGGGACGGCAATTTAGAATGAGGGGGAAATAGTGTTACGATTATGACAGATATGACGTTAGGCGCGACATCGAATACGGTAATTCGTAGACAACTACGATTCAAGGCTTAGATATAAAAGATGTACATCTCCTTGACAACGGGGTTGACAGATTAACAAGGAGTTGAGAGCCGAGACCGCAGATAGAAAGACTTGTCAGAACCTATATTGTGACGGGAAGCGAGATTTGCGAACGGTCGCCGTCGTCAGCTGTTCGAGAGCAACGTATTTCCAAGTTTCGCGAAAATAATTCAGGGCCTAAGATGTCGCCCTAAGACAATAGAAGTTTTTGTCGATAGCCTCCTCGGTCGAACATTGACGAATGGTGGGGAGAAAACGAGGACATCTTGGTCTGTCGGGGAAAACGAAAATCACTTCGACTTCGATGCCGTTGCGATTAGGACAACGTTTAGGGAGACTTCTTGCAGTCAAAATTGTCGTTCGTCAAATTAAAAATAAAACTGTAATAGTTGGAAAGTCCTTAGCCGACGAAAATAATAGAAGTCGTAACTATTGTCAAAGAAAATATTGTCAAAGGAGGAAAACTGTTACGAGATTAAAGGCGAAATATTGTGAGACGTAAGTACTTGTGAATTATTTTCTTTCTCCTCGAAATCTCTTCCTCTTAATTCCATACTTCTCTCTTTCGGGTCATCAACTTTACCCCCCTGTAGAGTAGAGTCAAATCTAATCGAAATTTGTCTTAGCTACAAATTAAATATTTGTTAATTTTTGAAATTAGCTGGCGCCCAACAAAATTTTAATTAATAGAAAATAGAGCCTCGGCAGTCATTGACTCCGACCGCGCCGAGAGAGGGTATAAAATCATTGGAATCATAACGATTAATAAGCACCCGTCTCAATATATTAAAGTTATTAGTAAACAAACCATTGTGTTGTTTTTTTAAAAAGTAACAATATCAATAAGAGGACAAGTATTTTTTTGTCGCTTGAGGATGGAATATTGAAATAAAACATCAAGAATTTATATTATTGATGTTATAAATTTAAGTGCGGAACGTAAATCATTGGCGTTTCGATTCCTTTTTTGTAACGTCATTATTTTTTTGAAGCACAAATTGATCCTTTACTTGTAGACTTTATTTTTTACCGGACAGTTTATGTATACAGTTTTTCATTATTATTTGGCATCTGGAGTGAAGTTATTTTATAGAAACATTGTTGTTTGTCCTGAGTCCTGGCTCGATCTTTCCAAGTTTTTGAAAATTTTGTACTTTTTTGGATAGTTTTTTTCAATCACAACAAATGGAAACAGGGGTCAACAAATGTACTCATTCAAAGTTTTTTCCCTAAGGGGGGGGGGGGGGTGGGTTTACCGAGATATAGTAAATACCAAAGAACAATTGTATACATAACAAAAAGTTGGTTCATACTAAGAAAGTTGGTGACTTTCCCTAATTTACCACATGCTAAAAAATAGACTATCTTCACAACGACAAATGTGCTTCATCGATAATTCTTATATATCTGTCCCAAATATAGGTCATTTCATTGCGTATCGTTATTGCGACACAGTTGATAATTCTCGGCAAACGGAGATCTTTCATCATTAGAGTTGGAACCGCGTAATTCAGAATTTATAGCCATGATTCCATATTTTGATAAACCGACTTTTGTTTGAATTTGCTTCTTGAACTTTTGAGGACTTCATTAATTTCTTTCAATTTTATCGGGCTTGATAAAAACAATTCACTCACGGTTTGTGCAACTTTTCATTATGTAAAGGGAGAACTTCACACGCAATCTTGCCACTTAATAACTTATACTTGAATTTAAAGAAAGATCCGTTCCCACAGAATCGGACCCACAGAATGACATTATCCATCAAATTTCAAGAGCTCAAGGTTTTCGCCTCACGATTGCTTTCCACTTGCTGTTCTTGTACATCCATATTTTTATTCGAATACAATAAATAACAATGAAATGTAACTCTTATTTTATGGAGAAAAAAAATAAACGAACAGTATTCTGATTGTGTAGTTCAGAAAGTTTTACCTTCATCGTCCATTCTAGCGAAATATAAAATTGTGTATGTCGTAGCAGAGATAGTACCGTGGACGTTGTAAGCAGCTGTGACACAGTTTCAAATGTATTTCAACGCCAAATATTCATTTGATGTAAGAATCAACATTCTATCTGTATGGGCCCTCCTTGTCAATTATCGACATTTGATCAGGTTAGGTATTTTCGTAGCTCTGAGTACCGTCGTTTCAATCACATAATAATTCAACATAGAATGTTAATTTCTGTTCCTGCGTTTAAATAATGGTGATTAATTGATTGTTTGTTTTTTGACCGGATGTCAGTGGCAACACAGGACCGGACGATTTTTCAGCAATGCAGTGAAATTAGCTACATTCTTAAAACGCATCAATTCAAATATTCAACGTACTAAAACTGATAAGATAAATTTTGTTCATGCTTAACAGTAAGTGAACGGCTATTAGAGATTTTATGAACGTTTAGTTGCTTTTTCTTTTTTGTTTTATCTAATTACCGATGATCTTCGACTGATTGTTTTACATACCACACCACAACACTTGGAATCAAAGCGTATGTTGTTGGAAGTTGATAACCCCGTGATCGCAACTCTGCCTACTCTTGCCTTGAGTTTTAAAACACACGATTCTTCGAACAGCGTCGTTTTCTTGGTTTTTTCACAGACTCCAAGAAAGTTTAACGTTTCTTTATTATTCAAAAAACCTTTAATTAATCGTATTTTACGACTTCAGCCTACAAGGGTTTTTTTTTTGTTTCCTAATAAATCGGTGTCACTCAACTTGACCGACTTCATGAAAAGACCACAATGAATGACTAGAAAATGATTTATATTGTATTATGTTAAATAACAAGTCGTAAAAAATATCGTAGTTGGTTCAAACTATAAGTACTTTGAGATTTACCGCTTATTTATAAATTGAAATGGAATTTTTTTTTGTCATGTGCAAGAATTTCTCATTTCTTTTCAATGTACCTATATAATGACGTATTATCTTGTCCCGTATTAGTAATGAGTGCGAATAACTGACATACGAATTTTTAAAAATAGTAGTTTAAACGGTACTATTTTGTGATTCAATTTTAGATTTGTAAATTCAAAAAATTAAAGCTGGTGGAATATTTTTTGGCGTGAGCCTCTCGAGTTGGCAATTGAAGCCGTACTGTCGCTGATCGACGATTGACTCTTGATGCATGAAACTCAGTCTCAGAGCGACAGGCATTAGATGGGGAGAAGGCAAATGTTGCGTGTGGCGGAGGAATCGGTGAAAAATCTTACGCCATCGAGCTCGTTCTACTCAAAGTGATAGCGGAATTTCGCTACAAAAGTAGAAAAGTCAGTCAAGATCGTAATGACGATATATCTGGGACAGAGGTGGTGTGACCGTACAATCATTTGTCTCTAAATTAACGCGCAAACATTGTTATCTGTGGGCACTATAAATGAGTACATATTCTCCGCAAAACACACATATACATAGTTTAAGCACACTATCAATGGTTTTTACAGTTTCTAGGATTACGTTTCAGTCGGAAACTTAACAGAAACTGTTATTCCGTTTAAACGGTTTGCTCCATCCAAACGGATGCAACAAATGTAGTTATAAGCTATTGTAGCGACAAATTTATGTGTTCGAAAAAATATGAATCGCAACTACATTATAACTACACAACTTATACCCTCGCCGTCATTGAGGTACACGAATTTGAGATTATAAACTAAATTACATCTGTGTGGTATTTATTATTTGGAACACGCAGTACAAAAATATATTTTCATAATTATTTTCAACAATTGAAGATACCGGAGAAAGTCATTTTTCATGACATTCCGAGAAAAAAAGTTCAAAATAAAACTTACGCAAGGTTTCTATGTGTCACCAAGTGAAAGAAAGAATCTCTTGACCAAATACCAAATTCCCACAAAAACGGAAAAACCAAGTACCGAAGAAACGAAGCCATCCCCCGTAAAAATACCGTTGCACAAAAACTCCATCTAAAAGACAGCTTATATATAGTTATTACGTATATATATTATTACGTCCTTCACAAATATCATTACCGAACAAAAAAAAACAACAACATTAAGGAGAGTGGTCTCCTGTGAAAATCTCTCTCAACAGGAATGCCCTTAAAAAAAAAAAATATCCAGTGAGAAGACCCCAAAACAACTTTCCTCAAAAACTTGCTAAAACTGACTAAAATCTACTAGAAGAGTGAAAAAATAAAAATAATGATCATCAGAAAAAGTTACCGATACTCACAAAAAGTCATCTCTTGGAAAAATCTTTCTTCACAGTTGTAAATCAGGCCGCATAAAAAATGGGAAATGAGACCGTTTGAAGGAATGTATCGAATACAGGACTCATCAAATCGTACAAAGAAATGAAAATTCAATCCTCGTAAAAGAAAATACTGGTTCCTTAAAAATGTAATGGATCAATATACGGATAATTCCATTTATTACATACTGAATTTGCACGGGGGTGTCTGAACTTTACATTCAAAAAAATGCCTTTCGTAGAGACATAACGAAGTGCATAGTATTTGTGAGTTACAGTAGTTTGAAGATTGCAAGAGTTGCAATTCTTCACTTTTCGTGTTGCAAATAACAAGCCCTTGGTGGAAAATTACAATTACATGAAAGTGATTTTTATGTAAAAAGATGTTTGCTTTCCGAAAAAAAAATATTTTCGATTCCCTCTGGTATGAGCACAACCGCGAAAAGTCATCATCATCATCATCTTTTATTTTTGGAGGCAATTTTTTTTTTTAATTCAGACTTCGTTGCAAAAAAGCAATATTTCACTGTGGGAATATTGGAAATAAGTCTTATTACAACTGATTAAAAATGTATAACATAAATTTTCGACTTGTGCCATGCGGCCTTATTAGCCCACCATTTATTAGCGATTAATTTCAAGGTGTCCACATGCAGTATCATGTGAAGTATCTCATTTAGGGACCATGTAGTTGAATATACGTGTGTCCAGTGTTAATTGGGTGAGAAAATCATCATCTTGTACAGGATAGTTATAACAAGAATTACATCTTTATCATTCCGTACTATTTTTGTTACTGTTGACAGAGAAACATTTTTTACAACAACGAATCCAAGGTTCTTATCATCTGGGATAACGCAATGAATGGATTGATTTCCTTCGAGAGCCACAGCATTGGCAAATCTTGAGCTTCATTGTGTTGCACATATTCCATAACAGGGAAAAGGAAACCTGGTAAAGTATATTTGTTTGAGCCCCGTTTTCATCAGGTAACACTATGGATCTCAGAATCAATCAAATATCTACGCTCACAATGCTTAATAGATTACGCGCGATTCCTTCCACACGTTGGAAGACAAGTTTGAGAGCATATCTCAGGATCAAATCGTATCGGTCATACTTTTGAATTATGAGGCCTGAGTGGAGCTGTCTACCTACGTAGATGTGCGCCACGTAAAGAGAAAGGGGTTTTAGTCAGGACGGTCCCAAGACGAGTCCGACACTTGGAGGACTAGCTAGGATCCCAGTAGTGCGTAAGTTCGCATTTCCCCTCTAGAAAAAAAATGTATCTACATTTTTTTCGCTCATAATCAGATTTGAGATTTTTGAATTATGCATGTTGAGGTAAGATTCGTAATGAGTTCACTCAAAAAAAAAATGAATAATAGATTGAATTTTATATTATCAAATAATAATTTTGCATCCACCAACAAATTGGCAAACGCATATCTACACAATACCGCATAAGTCTTTTGGAAATCTGTATGCGGTATTATTGTGTGCCCAGCGAAGTGGGCGGGCACAGGCTAGTAAATAATATTTTCTGTTCTTTTTTCGGACGGCACCAATATCACGAGGCCTTTCGGCGAATTGATGCGTTACCATAGCAACGGTAACCATGTGGATGCCATAGCAACGTTAACCATGTGGATGCCATAGCAACGGGTACGAAGGCAACGGTTACCATGGCAACCGTTACCATAGCAACGATTACCATGGCAACGGTTACCATGTCAACAGTTGCTATAGCAACGGGTATCATAGCAGCGGTGGCCACGGATGTTCGCTTGGGTAGAAAATGTTTTTGAGTGATAAATCCATTTTCGATAGAGAACGAACAAAATCCATTCTTAGTGAGCGTCTACGTCGTGAAAGGAGTAACCGTGACAAATTTCAAGTTCTAAATTCAGTGGTTTAGGCTGTGCCTTATCTGCCAGTCAGTCAATCACACAACAGTTATATATATGTCGGAGATCGCTATAAAAGACAACTTCAAGTAGACGATAACTTGAAGTACGAAAAGGATCAATCAATATCTGGTGTCAAGCGTTATTTTCAAGAAATAAGGATGTGGACTCGGGTTGCTAGGCAACGTGATATTGAACAGAAAATAACGCTTGGATGAAATCGACAGTCGGGAAAAAGAAAAAGTAACAGCTTGACGTGTCGCGATCATCTCGTTGTCAATTCCGTATTTTTAAATCACGATCGAGAAGTTTATTTAATAAAAATGACCGACCATAACTCTCGTCGACCATCTCCTCCTCTTCTCGGTTTCCCGTTGACATATATATATTGTAACGTGACATTTTTGGCCACGTCACCCGCACGGATTGGTCGACCAGTGGACCGGGGTTCCGGTCCATTTGACGCCGCCCCGCGACTCGTCGTGGGCCATAATCGGAGAATATTTTGCGTAATTTTATTTGTTTCTTTCAGCGATTACCTGGACCCGTCCTTCGGGTCCCACATTACCTGCCATAACGGCCATTACCTCTGTTTAACGCTGAAATAATTGTTTGAGTGAGAGCGAGTGAGAGAAAAGGTATTATGGTTGTCATGTTTGTTTATCGTGTTTGCATCGCCCTCGATCGACGTTTCGGGCGTCGCCCTTGCGCCTCAGTTTTATTTCGTTTTAGCGGTTCCTGTGCAACGATTCCACCCTCTGGTTGTTGAAGCTCGACCATCAGAGCCCAACAAGCGAACGGTCGAAAGACCACGCTGGATATCGGCCATTCTTGAACGCCGCCCGTGGCTTTCTCACCGTCGCAACCTGGAGTTGCCCCGTTCGCCTCCCACGCTTGCAGGAGCTGCAGTCCGTGTGCAACGGCGCCTCGTCGAGTGGGATCCGGGTTTTTCCTGGGGTGGAGGTGTCGTTCGCCTGGTGGTATTGTGGGCCCACCGCAGCGCGACGGGACGCCGAGCGTTGCGAGGGAGGCCTCCCCTCCGCCCTTCAGAGTAAATTCGGCCGGATCCCTAGAGGAAAAGCTCCTGCAGCAGGGAAAGTGCACCGGAGGTGGAATCCGAGCCAGGATATCGTTTGAAACTCCCGCGTATCGAGTTCACGCAACGCCGAGGAATTTCCAATATTTCAGCAAATTCGCAATAGAGGCGTGAGAGCGAGGCCCGGCGGTCCTCGAGTGGTGGGGAGAGAGAACGAGAGCGCGGAGTCTTGCCGAGACGCGAGAACAATTATTCTTCGATATATTGTGTCACCGACGAGTCGCTGCTTTTGGAGCTCCTGAGTCTTCCCCGTCACCACGTGAGCAGAGAATTTCGTCTCGGTAAGCCCGTTCCTCTACTTTCTCCGATTCGTCGGATTATTGAGTATAATTTTGTTTTAGTAATTTTGAGTTTTGCCATTTATCGATGGCGAGGAAAAGCGAAGTTGTTTTAGAGCGAGATTGCGGCTCTTTTCTCTTCGTTCTTTCCTATTAATTTCGTTTTAGAATACTCAATTTTCCGACGGATCACCCTTGGTGACTCGCGACGTTCATTATTATTTCGTAAGATGTTTTATCGATGATTTTAATCGAGATTTGTGAGTTTTGAGTTGTGATTTATAATGTGTAATATTGGCCAACATAGGCCATCGTGTTTCGTCGTAATTTCGTTGTGTCGCGTTCAAGGCCGGCCGCGACCGAGCCGCGCCGGTTTGTTTTCGTGCTATCTCTCTCTCACTCGGCCTCGCGTATGTTCGTTATTGTTTCGCTCTGTGGCCTCGAATTCCTTCGTTATTTTGTTCTCGCATTTATTCTTTTTCGATTTTCGTCCCCTTTATTTTCGTATTATTATTTCACATACGCTTTTCCATGTAAAATTGCCTTGTTACCTGCCTTCGGGCTTTCGCTACCGTTTGTTTCGTTCAAAGTGTTTTGAGTATTGTCGCGTCTATTAATTTCGTCCGAATTACTGAATTCTTCAGAATTCTTTGACTTCTTGTGTTTGATTCGACTATTACCTGCCTCCGGGCTCAAACTACCTAAACTTCGTTTTGGCTTATCTGAGTTAGTGACGAAGTCGCTAACTCCAATAATATTACGTTATTTTTGTCGTTTCTCGTCGTTTTGGTCAATATTACCTGCCTTCGGGCCCCGACTACCTAATTATCGATTGAATTACCTGAGTTAGTGACATCGTCACGAACTCCATTAATATTCCGTTTAGATAGTGTGCTTTTCGAGATTTCCGCGATAATTACCTGCCTTCGGGCCCTGACTACCTGAATTTCGATCGGATTACCTGAGTTAGTGACTCGTTTACTAACTCCACTAATATTCCAGCTATTGGTGGTATTTTGCGCTAATTACGCGATTATTACCTGCCTTCGGGCCCAGACTACCTGAATTCCGATCGAACTACCTGAGTTAGCGACTAGCTCGCTAACTTCTACAATACTCCGGTTTCTTAGTTATCTTTCGTAGTTTCCTCGATAATTACCTGGCCTCCGGCCATATTACCTGAGTTGGCCCCGATAAGGCTAACTCCGTCGTGAATTAGTTACCTCAAGGCCATTTCTTCGTCATATGGTCCGCCATTACCTGCTTTCGAGCTAACGTGCCGTTTCCTTTTGAA
>JACEOJ010005647.1:41242-51827 GCA_013761285.1 Campoletis sonorensis | reverse complement strand
GGCTCGTGCTGACTTTTTTCTTTTTAATACTTGGCGTCGAGCCGCTACCGCGTCACTTGATATAAACAGTTCTTCAACAAATTAAAATCGATTGATCAAATTGTTCATTGATTTTTTTAAATGTGTAATTTTACATTTCATCTTCATTCATTTATCAGGCTATTTTACAATTGCTTATTTTCAAATGGAAACTAATTTTTCAATAGAATTTCATTTATTAAATGAATTATTCCGAAATATAAAATTTGATTGTCATTCAAATATGAATAATTTCAAAATAGTCTGATAAATGTATTATAATTTAATAGACAATTATACATTTTTTTTGAATAAAAGTATGAATAAAGGTAATTTTCCATAAAAATGTATAGTTTCTCAATAAATTTGGATCAATTGATCAAACTATTCGTTCATTTCGAAAACTGTATAATTTTCCATTCAATTTTGATAGGTATTCATCAAACTATTTCACAATTACTTATTTTTGCATGAAAATCAAATTTTCAATAAATGTTCATTTATGAATTCAATCATTTCAAAATGGAAAATTCGATTGAAAAATTAATAATCGTGAAATAATTGGGTTAATAAACTCCATGAGAAATTAAACATTTTTAGCAATAAAAGAATAATCATATATTTTCTTCTGTGTTTACCATTTGATTACAAATGATAAATTTTTTCGTATATCGATATTCCAAAAAGACGTGAAACCCGTAGAAAAAACTTCCAAAAAGTAAAAAGAACGCCAAGTATTAAAAAGTCGCATCTTGAGTCATGATTTTTTCCTTACAGATATCCCTTTTCAAAAATAAATCAATCGCACTTTCGAAAAAAAGAAATTGAATCGCAAAAAAATTCCAAGTCCCTGCTTGAAACAATTCAATTTTCGAAAAAAAGAAAACAGACTTGAACAAAAAAAAATCCAATCCCTACAAAGGGCCACTGCAATAATTATCCAGAGAAATTCTTACGCGTAAAATTCGAGAATTGAACGAGCAAAAAAAATTGAAATGATTGGTTCCGGTAGCAGCCAAGAATCGGACGTACCGACCATTATCGGTACTGTAACAACATGTTGTCAAAGGGCACTGCAAAACCTATGCGAAAACTTGGCGTTTTTCGAATTTATGGTGAACCATATTGGATTTGTTTTTTCGAATTTCCAAATTTCGAGTGCAGATTTCAAATCAGCGGCCTCGGAAACCCTCGAATACAAAACTTTGAGTCCATCGCATGAAGGAAAAATACATGCTTCTAAGAGTCAATACTCCCATCTTTTTGCCCTGTAGGCAGTTAGGAGTCAAATTAATAAATCGGGAGTTAAATGGAATAAAATGGTGCAAAAAATTCCAGCTAGAAGATATTTCACTAATAATGAAACCGAATTTTGTTGGAACTTCTCCAATAAATTTTTCACGCATGACATAAAAATCGTGATCAATGAAGATTAAAGGAACTTGCGGAATACTTTAGCCTATTTTTCTTCCTGAACATATTTTTTTTTGCAGGATCCAGTTATTCTCACAGATCGAAAATACTGCACAAACGATCTTTCAAAATCTGTATTAAAAAGGAATTGATAAAAAAATAAATTGAACGGAATAAACCATTCGAAAAAATAAAATGCAGTCGAAGTACTTGGTGAGTTTTTACGCTCACTATGGTGTAAGCAATTTATCACTGATAGCCCGGTCTGAGTAGAAATTATAGTCATTTTCATTTTCGTAGTTTACTGTACCGTTCACTTGCTTCTTTCGCTGAAATTCCTGAAACCATCGGGCCATTACATTCAAAATCGACATCAAATTGTGCCACTTCTTTTTTTAAAACTTCAACGCCTTCCGTCAATTGGTATTTAAGGGGATCCTGCATGTCACAAATTGTTGTTTGCACCCGTTTTGCCTAAAATCATTCAAAAAACGTTCGCAATTGATTTAGCTACCACTGAGATTACCGATCTACGTCAACGCAGGTTGTGACTTTCTGGAAATTATTCAATATGTCCGATGTTTCAGGAACGATGAAAATACCGTAAATAACATGTTCATGAAGTTGTACCGCAGTCCGTCCACAGTATCTTGTTCTTCTTTGGAAACATTAATACCACTTTTTCCCAACAATGTGTAGATTTCTTCTATCGATATCAGCTGCATATCTAAATATATGAAATCCTCCCGTAAATTAGCAAGACACTTCATAGCAACTCGAACATCTTCTAGATCCGTGATTTTCCGGGCCAATATTTTGTCTTGTTCATTTATGTACTGCGTTATACGTGTGAGTTTTTCTTTATACACCATCGAGAGAGTTGTAGCTAAACATGTTTTCCAAGCTTCTGCTTCAATTCCGAGTGCTAACTTCAATTTTTCTGCCATGAAAAGAGAAACCTGATATTAATACGTTACTCTCTTCGTTACTACATTTTATAACTTAAACAGTACTCTTCTGGCAACCACTTAGCAGAATCCAAACATTTGGTAATTTCCAGTTCGAACCTTACCAATCAGTATCGAAAAAATTCCGGGCACTTTGAAACTTTGCACACAATTTTGCTTTATAGAGATTTTGCTTATAGAGGAAGCTATGTGACGGTGAAATTTTTTGTGCAGGTTTTCAATGTCAATGTGCTTAATATGTCCCAAAACATCGAAAAATCATTTGTAGAAAAAATGTCGGGATGTGTGTTTGTGTGTGTGTGTGTGTGTGTGTGCGTCCGTGCGTGTGTGTGCGCGCGCGCGTGTGTGTATGTGTGTGTGCGTGTGTGTGTGTGTGCGTGTGTGTGTGCGTGTGTGTGTGCGTGTGTGTGTGTGTGTGTGTGCGTGCGTGCGCGCGCGTGCGCGCGTGCATGTTCTGGCATTGTCAAATTCAAACGTTTATAACTCCAAAACGATTTGAGGTACAGGGCTCTCGTTCTGCACAGATGTTAATCTATACAAGCTCTTCAATCTCGAAAATTTTTGTCGGAGTCTCACGAAAATACGAATCCTACGACGTTTTGAAATGTAAAAATAAGGGTGTCGACGTTCTAACTTCCGCAAATTTCGATACTGATTACTATTTTTTTTTTTTTTTTTTTAGAGTATCATAATAGAAAAGCTGGCATTGAATTTGGGAAACATTGGTTGAACGGTTTTATTTTTATGATTTTTCGAATTTTACGAAAATTTGAGTTTGTAAAAAAACCGTCTAACCGCTTCAACTTTCAGAAATCTTGTAAGATATTGTGTAAAAGTATTTACTTCTCTATACTTTTCAGCAAAACTATATAATTAAAATGCAAATACAAATGAAAAAACGCTGCAAATTGAAAGTTGCAAACCGTTTTTTTTTATGGCTCGTCATTTAGTTTTTTTTCCGAAACAGTTGGAAAAAAAGATAGTGACGTGAAAGAGACGTACGGAAGAGACGTCACAACCCTAAACACACCTGAATTCGAAGTTGAAGCGAGGAAAAAAGGCTGCAAATTGACATTTGAAAATCGATTCCTCAAGTTGCTCAAGATGCACGGTGCCTAAGATTCACGATGCTCAAAGCTTCCTGGAGGAGGTGCTATATTTTTTATTTTGTCTTTGTCTCACTATACAAGAACCTTAATTTTATCAAACTGTACTTTGTGAACGCAATTATGAAAAAAAAATGATCGATGAACTTTATACCGTAATGTTTATCAAAATACGAAAATTTATTTTCATTGTTGAAAGTGGTAATACCTTTTTTTTTGATGACATGTCTGTTGGTTTACCTTGAAAGGTGTTTAAAAAACATTGGAGATTCCCAACAGATTCATCATAATCACCATAAGCTCGTATTCACAGTTGGTTTTCAAATATAAGTACTTTTTTTTTAAGACTCTTTTATCGATTTGTAAATGATAACACTCTATACGTCGATAAAAAACGGACTTGTATTTAAAAACTGACTGCGAATCCGAGCCATAAAGAAATTGTGAGTAACCACAGAATCTTTGTTATAAAGGTATGAAAAAGTTTGCGGTTCTCATGAAATGAGGTGAAATTCGTAATGTCGTGATATTGTGTTTAAAAAAAACTACAGAGATTTGAAAAGTTGTAAAAATTAGCAACTCTTGGAAACACGATCTTCGAAACAAAGTTATATGTTTTCAATTTTACAGCATTCATAGTTGCACAAGGGCTAATTCCCGAACGTTAATTTGGGTTCAGGCCTACTAAACATTCAATAGTGGAACAAGTGAACAGGGTATTCAACGTGGTAGCCAACGCACTAGAGGAAAAAAAATACTGCTCCACGGTCTTCCTAGAGATCGTACAAGGCTTCGACAAAGTATAGCACCCTGGTCTACTTTACAAAATAAAAATGTTGCCACCACAGTTTTATTTACCGCTAAAATCATACTAGCATAACCGGAAGTTCCAAGTGGGATACGGCACAGAATATTCTAATTTCTTCGTCATCAACTCTGGAGTTCCTCAAGGAAGCATTCTAGGCCCGGTTCTGTACAGAGTATTTACGTCTCATCTCTCGGCGGGACAAAACATCCCTACAGCTACGTTCGCTGACGACACTGCCATACTGTTGCTGCATGTAAATCGAGACACAGCCTTAAGAATGCTTCAAAATGAACCAAAAAACATTGAAAATTCGTTGAAAAGGTGGGAAATCAATCCAGCGCAGCGAAATCAGTCTATATTACGTTTACAATGCAAAGAAATATCAATTACTGCTCTGCAGTCGAACTGAGCGGTCACGTCTTTCCGCTAGTTGAAGAACTAAAATACCTCGGTATGTATTGTGACGGTTTTGCCACAAATTCACCCGGAATAATAATAATTCTTATTCCTAGCTGAAAGAGACACAAAAAAAACAGGGAAAATAAAATAAAATAAATACAAAAAAAAAGTAAGTGGGAAGATCGAAATAACAAATTTATTCAATACGAAAAACGAAACAAAAATTTATAAATGTGGGCGCCAGTTAATTCTTCGAAAATTAACAAACAAAAAAAAAATAATCAAATTTCCGATCTCCAAAATATTAACAATAATGATTCATAAAAATAATACAAAAAGGGGACTAGCTCTTAAGCATGGGAAAGTAACAAAAATACAATTTTTATCTCAAGTGAAAAGCGGGTCCCTGACAACTCAGACGTCTTATTATACCCGTGAACGAAAAAGCGGTGGTGGGGGAAGAAACTTGGACTCGAATCGTTCGAAGTCCGAACAATGACGCTCTTGGTACAACCAAAGAGTTTCGTCGCACAAAATTTATGAAAAATACAAAAATAAACAACGTGATAATTAATTGGGTAATTTTCTTAAAATTAATAACAAAAATAAAGGAGAAATATCGTTTATTCGTCTCGTAACGAGTGCGACAACGATGGAACGAAAAATGACGCAATAGGATTAATAATAAATGAAATTGAAAAATAACAATAATTAACTCGCCTTATTCTCTCTCGCAATATTGAGCGATGTTAATCGGCGAAGAAAAGTATTGCGAGAGGCTAAAAAGAATACAAAAATAATGGGGAAATTGGTCGAACGACGCTCGAACGAACAATGGATTGAAAAGGGGTAGATGGGGCAAATTGGTAGTTTTCTTAATCCTGATGACTTCCACCACGATATTCGTCGCGTCCTTTCGTCAGTCGTTTCCGTCAGTCAAACAATCACAAATATTGAAAATAGGGAGAAGAAAATACAAAAAAAGGGTGAAAAGTCAGGCGTACAGAGTAGCGTCTCGAAACGACGCCTCGCGAAGTCGCGACCACAAAAATACGAAAAACGACTTACTTTTTCTAGGAACTGGATGAAAATTTCGCCTCGTCAATTCTCAAACGCCTTTCCTTCAAATTGAAGCCGGGTGATTGCTCGCACACACAAAAAAAAACTACTAAATTTTTAACAATGGTGGTTAAAAAAAAAAGAAGCTCGAAATCGCCAACACGTCTGTTGCTCTCGCTGGATCGTGGTGAAGTGACTTGGTAACAAGGCCCTCGCACGCGTCGACTTGTTACCTCGATGCTCATTGGTTGCTTTTGCCGGCCCGGCAACAACCAACCAATCACAAGTGGCGTTAGTTCAAACGTGGTCTCGTTTGATGGTGAAGGGTGTTGAGGGGAATAGAGGGGCTTGCGAGTCGAGCTTTGTCTTGCACTGCCCGGGGACGGAGGGGGCGCTTGTGCCGCCACCTGTTGCTCTTGATCGAACGCTGAGTGGTCTTGGTGTTCGGAAATTCGACGCGCGACTTTTAAAATCGCTAAGGGAAGTTGATCACCAATTCGTAGTGTCGTGACGTCATCACGTCATTGTTTACGAAGTGTCGTGGTCTTCTCGTGGGTTTGGCCGAAAAAGTGGTCTTCGAGATTTTCGACTCCGGAAAAAGGAATTTGCCGTGTTGAGGGATTTGTTTCGAAGCATCTCGACGTCGCGGGACTTGTTGATTTTCTTCGGGCCGCTCGATATAACCTCCGGCCTCGAAGTAGCGATGTTATTTTGAGGTTAGGCCCGTCGACTCGACACTTCAGCTGTCATCGTGGGACTTCGTTGGATTCTTCGTTTGGTAAGGGAAAACTTTCCCTTACTGGTGAGTTGTTCCTTTTTTCCTTTTATTCTTTTCTTGGTTCTCGTGGGGCTCGACTCGTTGATTGGGAATTTTGACAGGGAAATTGTTGTGGGAAGATTGTCGCTGAGGGGATTTTGTTGTTTTTGAGAGGAAACGGGAAGGGAAAAATTATTGGTCGTTGGGCTCTACTTGTGATTGGGGTTGGATGTTCTTGTAGTGTTCCTCGTCTTATTCTTCTTCGATATATTGCAGGTGCCGTTACTGCGGCCAGAGATCCTTGTGGTCTTGTCGGCGAAGGATCTTGATGGTCTTTTGATTCTTCGCTGACGCAGGAGTGTTTTCGGGGTCTTAAATAATATTTCTAAGGCTTGACGAGGAGAAAAATTTCTATCCAAAATTTTATAACGCATAAAATACTCAAAATAGGACTTAGGATCTAAAAATAAGGTTCGACGGACGAATATCTTGGTTGACCACCCCACGATCGACGAGGTAAGCGTTGAAAAAAAATTGTGCAACGTCACAGTATATTAATAAAAGATTAACTTGGGCGAGTCTGTTACGTCCGAGTAACAACACTAAAATTTAAAGTTTGTCTAGTTTTAGATCTTAGCAGAGCTAATTGGTCTGGGATTTGGACACGGAAGCTTTGTCTACTTTAACGGGACGAAATTGTTATTTGTTTCAAAAATTCCCTCAGGGCCGTATCAAAACCTTCATCACCGGGAATTATTTTTTAATTATTCCTTCAATTTCCCCAAGTAGAATTCTCTACGAGTGTCATTGGTAGGAATATATTTGGGGTGGAGAAATTTTATTGAATAGTTCAAAATGTAGGGAGACTCGGTTGGAGGTCAATACGAGATGCTTTGCAAAAACTCCTTGGTGTAATAACCGTAGGTTTGTTTCCGGGAGTACCCGTTATACTCCGCGGTTATTTTTCGAAGGTAATTCTTTCTACCGCCGGGTTTAGCCACTATAAAGAAAAAGAAATAAAGAGAGGGTCAAATTAATTTGAATTAGAGAAGACTGGTAGTGGAGGATTTGGGTGAACGGGTTATTTCGCGAAGAGCCGCGCTATTAACCCAATGCGAGGAGGAAGAATATTGCACGAGGATGGCCGCGCTGCAATATTCGATTTCAAGAAGGAATTTTCTAAAAGCACGAGGATGGCCACGCTGCTCTTGGTTGGTGAGT
This sequence comes from Campoletis sonorensis, assembly GCA_013761285.1. Classification (NCBI taxonomy): domain Eukaryota; kingdom Metazoa; phylum Arthropoda; class Insecta; order Hymenoptera; family Ichneumonidae; genus Campoletis; species Campoletis sonorensis. Next base: position 44,078 of record JACEOJ010005647.1, on the reverse strand, counting down.
AAGGAAAAGAAATTCAGAATTCGCGGTGGGCCGCGTTATTCTGAATTTCTGTAAAGGGATGGTAAATGTGGACCCTTTTTTGGATTAGTCAAACGACATCGAAGAATTTTGATTTCCAAAATTCGAGGTGGCTGATCCATCATCTTACAGCGAATTTCAGAGGAAAAGATCTGTTTAAGGAAATTGCCTGAACTCGGAAATAATAAAGTGTAGCACAAAATATCAAAAGGCACAATTTTCTTGTTTTGATATTGTAACTCATTCAGATTATTTTCTATTTTTTTCGACGTTTTTTTTAAAGACAGAGGAGGGTTTTTGAAAAAGTCCAAAGAATAAATTCGAACACGTTATAATTTCAAATATGAGCTTTGAATTGATGGCCGTATACTACAGCCAAATTGATTAGGCCTCAGTAAAAAAAACGTAAATATTTCATGAGACGATAAGGCACTATTCGTCTTCTTACATAAATTTTGGTCTATCAGTAGACGTGTAAAGAGTCTTTTTCAGAACTATATTACGATGAATATTATGATGATAATCACAAGAAATTTTTGAAACGTCAAACTTTATGAAACATTTTCTATGTGTTCCAATTTCATTAGCAGAGTTATTAGGTATGAAAATACTGATGCAGATCATATGATTTTTCAGGTCATTAAGACTCGGGTGAAAACTTTAAAAAAGTAAAAAAAGGGCGCCAAGTGTAAAAAGGCGCACCTTAGGTATAATATGATCAGTCAATATTCTTGTTACACTTTACAAAACCCAAAAACTATATATTTCTTCGGTTTCATTAACCTTCCTTGCTCTTCCTTTTTTATCAGAAGATATTTTATCTCCTAGCTTATATTTTTTGTCTATAAAAAATTTTTTTTCTCTTTTCCTCCTACCTCTTGCTTCTTTCTTTTTCTGTCATGTTTGTTGTCAGTCTTTATTTTAAAAAATACCTCCACGTGTAGCTAAGCAAAAGGAAGGTGATACTACATTCCTTTGGGAATTCCTCGAGGATGTTTCAAAATGAACTCAATAATTATTTAACAATGATTGCTTCTCGTGAGTGCGAAAAACCAAAGAAAACTATAAACAGAAAGATTTACCGAAAAAATATTGTTTATTGCTCCATACTACATACGAACTTCTTTTATATTATTCAAAAACCACGATCGAATCAATTAATTTCGGCACAAGTTCGATACGGAGATAATACAAAAACTTCGCGTGCATGGTTAAGAAAACAAGCTCGGCGAGGGAACGTCTTATCTTTCCATATCTTTCCATATATTCCACGCACCTTAGGCGTGTATCGTCTATCCTTCCTGTTATATATTTATTTATCCATATCCTACCACTCTTTATACCATCCATCGGTCCCATTCTCTCATCCACCCATCTTCTCATATTCATTCTATCGATATCATGCTATTAATCCATTTATCAATTCACGATTCAATAACCCTTTCACCTGATTTCAGCTATTCCTTTATCTTATCCAATCTATTACTTCAATGTCCGCTATCCGTATCATCCGATCCATTCCATCCGTCGATCCACGATCATTTTCACGCGTCAATCCATTCATGTCATCTCATCAATTCTATCAATCGATCCATTCATCCCATCCCACGAATTGTATCGATTTAGTAATCACTTGTTCCTCGGCTACCAAAAGGGGTAAAGCCGTTAGACCCGGGTCGAATGGACCCAAACTGCCATTGGGTCAAATTGACCCAGGGCAAACACTGCTACCAGCTTCGGTGGCCGGGTAGAGCGTGGCCACTCCCATTGGGTCCATTTGACCCAGGTCGAATGTCTTCACCCTTTTTCGTAGCTGAGGAACAAGTGGTTACTATCAACGGGTCATGTTAACCTGGGGTGAAGTGAACTCCACCTACTGGTTGCCGAGTACTATGTTTTCATTACGATTGGGTCCGTTTGACCCGAAGCAAACACCGCTACCGCTATTGATAGCCTAATAACCGGCGGTAACTACCATCGGGTCAAATTGATCCAGGGCAAACACTGCTATCATCGCTGGTAACCGGGTGGAGCGCGGTCACTTTCATTGGGTCCGTTTGACCTTGGCCTAACGTCTTTACCCGTTTTGGTAGCCAAGGAAGAAGCGGATACTACCATCGGGTCATTTTGACCCCGGGCGAAGCGAACTCCACCTACTGGTAGCCGAGCATTTCCGAATCGAGTATCACAGAATGTTTGCCACGTGAGACATTTATATCGAGTCATGAAAAATAAACTCGTTACATTTGTTTCGAGTAACGAAATTTTTTTTAAATTAATTTAAAAGTTAAAATCAAAATTTTAAATAAAAGTTTTAATTTATAGAGAGAGAGCTAGCGAGGGGAGGGGGTATAGGTGCCTAGCGAGAGCCACTAGGCCTTACTTTCTACGTATATGTTTGTACCGGGGAAAAAAGCCTGGACAAGTACATTTGTTGGTGATCCCCGTTCCTATCTGTTTTCACAGAAAAATCTAACAACAAAAATCTACTCCGCACAAAAAATTCACGCCCCTAAAAAAATCTTATAAATACCAATAAAGGAAAAAGTAAAGTACAGGAAAGAGTAAGGAAACCCAAAAAATCACTGCAGAACGACTACCCTCGAAAAATCTTAAATCCAAAAATGAAAAATAAAGGATAGAGAGAAATCCCAAAACAAAATTCTCTCAAAAAAATTTTAAAAGCCCGAAGAAAATACAATATAATATAGTTCACCTAAAAAAAAACTCTCTAGAACGACTCCCGTCAAAAAAACATGGAAAACCTCAAAAAATTAGAGAATAGTGAAAACCCCAGAAAATATCCTCTTAAAAAAAA
>JACEOJ010005647.1:18557-36557 GCA_013761285.1 Campoletis sonorensis | reverse complement strand
GTACAGCTTTTACAAAAAAAAGCGCATAAATTCATTCCAGTTTAATACCTTGCGTCTCCTGCAGTATACTAAGAAATTCGATACATTTTTGACAAACTATTCAATCCTTGGTGCCACAGAAACGAAAAGTGAAAATACTTTGCACACAAGTCACTTTACGAAGTTGTATAATTGTAGCTTGCAGTCATGCAAGAGGAATAAGAAATGTTATGTATCTTCAAAGAATTGTAAGAGAAATAAGAAATCGATAAAAAATAAAATAAAGCTGTAATTGAAAAATAAGAGACATTCTGCGCTGCGGTTAACCATTTTTAGCCAAACTGATTATAAAATTTCCGTGACCAGCTGCAGCAAATCAAGATTTCTGCTTTCACGCATGCTACCTTTTGCAATACTTTGGGTTCATTTATAGTGAATAACCCGAAGTTTCCATATCAGCTTGAATAAATGATGACTGGATGAAAGTGCACATTCCATTCTGTAAGACAGCCATGAAGATTGTTTTTCAAAAACTTTGATATAAGAATTCATTCATTGGTCTGAAGAAAATTATGGATTTTGCTATTAAGCTACCTGATATACCTATACCATGAATGAATTTTCATTTTATGCTTAATTCATCATTTTCAGCTCAAAAGCATAATTCTAATGTCCAATTCTAATTTTGACTCTGTTCTTTATTCAATTTATGGCAAGATTGAATCGAGTCTGTTTCCTTGTTCTTTCTTCTAGGATAAGTGAACTGTATATTGTCCACAGAATACATTTTTACATTGAAATATTTAATGGCAAAGGTGATTGGATTTTTGAAAACTTTGACAACCAATATACTATTGAACTTGAGCAAAGAATATACAAAAAGATATACTCACACTAAACAATGAAAATTCGTGACAATCATTTGCGCAGAAAATAGCATCGCCGTTGCACTTCATCAACCAACTATTATCTCCTATGTTGAAGAGAAAATAGTTTTTATTTATTCATTAAGAATAGTAAATGGCCCACTGCGTCAGCTTCAGCAGTTTCTGACAGACCATTTGGACAAAGCGAAGAAACTCAATATAGTTTAGTACACCCTGCGGTGCCTTCGATATAGAAAAAAATGGCATAAACTTTCATTGCGTCTCATGCAGCGATGAGAATCTTAACATTATTAGGAAAAACATGCCCGGAAGGCTAAAATTGAAACTGAGGAGAAACATTTATAGTTATTCTGCCACAATGCGCAGTGGAGAATTTAAGGAATATTCAATATCCACATTTTTCTCTCATAATTGAATTTTTACAAAAATCTTGCGCAGGTCTGGCCACGTAATCCCATGACATTTTTTGATATTTTGATCTATAAACTTGTTGGTGAAGATGATCCATAATATAATACTCATATATAATCAGCGGAACCTCAGCTGATTGCAAAAAGCTACAGTGAAATGCTTAAAAGAAAAAGCAATATGCGAAAGAGACAATAGTTCTGATGTATTCATTAAGAATAGTAAATGGTTCATTGCGTCAGCTTTGGCAGTTTCATTCAGCACTCATGAAAAAAGCGAAGAACCTTAATTCAGTTTACTACAGCCTGCGGTGTCTTCGGAGTAGAGAAAAATTTTGACACAATCTTTTATTGCATCTTAGCGATAAGAATTTTAATGCTATGAGAAGAAACATTGCCAGGAGAATGAAGTTGATACTGTATAAAAAAATTTATAGCAATTCTGCTACAATAATGCACACACTACAGAATTGAAGAAATATTCAATGTCTTGATTTTTTTGTCATAATTGAGGTTTCACTCGAATCTTGCGCAAGCCTGACCGAGTCATGTCGTCATATTATTATATGACGACATAAAAAATACTCAATAACACACATGAAGAAAGTAAACACTTTTTCAACCGTATTCGATGTTCCAATAATTCATTTTCATTTGCGTCATTTAATGCTAGATCGATGAATTTTATTAACAAATTATCAGGGCCGTATTGTTTCAAGGTTCATGGGCAAATTTATTATCGAATAAATACGTCGTTGTTTCCCAATGTAGACGGAAACCCGAGTTACGATCAACTCTTCATTGTAGATCAAAACGAAGCTATTGTCACGTCCGGAGAAGCATGAAGGAAAAGATCGGGTGTTTGAACGTCGAGCGGTAAACGTTATGTCCCATATGCTTTTCCCTGCAGTTTTATACGCAGAGCTTATATAGATATACTCATAAGAGTGTTGTGGGCGTGTGCTGATAGACCTCGAGAAGTCTTGCTTTATCTTAGTTGCGACTTGAGGAGGGAAAGGCTATCGTTAAAGAATTAAGAGATTCTATAAGTTTCAAATGCGTTCTTTATTATAAATGATAATGTTAATTGGATTACAATGAGTATGAATAAAGGAATCCTAGGACCCTTTATACATTCGTTCTATCAAAGGGTTAGTAAGTACAATGGTTGAATACAAACTTGGTATATGAAATAATTGGTACTTTACCGGAGAGGTGTCTGATAAATCTTTGGTTCGCTGTAGCTTACTTGTGATTCGTTGTGTTGTAGGCAAAAGGTTAAAAAGATTCTAAGTTCAAATGTCGAACCAGGTACCTTGACTTTGACTTCTGGACTTGACCCGCTCTCTTCTTCAGAAGACCCGGAGTTCGGTCAGAGATTTTACTTTATAAGACGGCTATCCGAATAACGACCGAACTACTGCTAACAGTATTAACGCGACTCTAGGTACGGAACGGAATGCGAAGCCTGCTGAAAAACCGTGGCTTTTATAGGGCGAAATCCGGAAGATGGTAGGGATTAATATCCTAAACGGAAGTATTTTTAAGCCTTTACATCTTGGAATTCGGTAAAGAAAAGTTGAATGGGCTGATCCTGTGTGTAGGCATTAAGACTATCATTAGGGTCTAGATTTATGACTGCTGCTCGTTGGATGTAGTGTATGCTTGCTTGTAGCTGGTGTTTCGGCTCTTCGAGGGTCTTGGACATGTGTGTTGGTGACACATGTCCGGAAGGAGTGAGATAGTGAGACAGAAGGTTGGGTGCTATGCCGTTAAGTTTTATGAGTGAAGAGTCTTGAGAGTTGAGGTCCCTGTAAGGTGTATCGAATTCTTAATGCTATTTTAAATAAATACAAATTTACGTCGATTGTGACACTATTCAATTTCGTTGTGAACAAAGTTCAGAATTGACACCAGAAATAATAAAAACTCTCGATACATTTTTTCACGAAAACAATGTATCTGCTCCCTCGTATTAAATGATGAATGAAGAACTTCAAAATCAACAGTGATCATCGAATAGTGACATTGAACCTGAAACAAGTCTATCATTCAGCTTGAAACCAAGATTAGATCGAAATCAATATAACTTTCAACGAACAAATGAAGTAATTGCGGTGTTCCCCACTACTGCAGATGGAGACATTTCAGAGTCGTACGTCACAATACGTATTATCAATACGAAAACCTTGCAATTTGTTAGCACAATGGATCCTAATGTCGAACCATGGATTTGTCCATTATTTTATCCGTATGGTGCCAGAGGTTAGCACAGCGAGGTCCCTTGCATTAAGAGAAATCGTCGAGTGACACGAGCAGCATATATTAAATTTGGAATGGCTATCAGAGATGATTTCAATATATTTCTATTGGGACGTAGATTATTTCAACAGTGGATTGTTGACAGTTATGTTAAAGTAGAAGAGGATAGAATACAGTGTTGCAAAAATAACCAAATACGCTTACGTGCTAAATCATATCAAGGACTAATTGATCATTCACGGAAAAGGGCGGATACGAAGAGCAATCAAGTTGGTAAAATTATAATTCCTCCATCTACGTTTACAGGATCACCCCAGAACATGTTACAATTAGATCAGGATGCTATGGCAATTGTCCGTAAATATGGTAAGCCTGACCTTTTCATAACAATGACGTTGTTTTTGCGCGATCTGGTGTTGGTTGTAAAAATAATAAGAACAGGCGAGAGTTTTAGTGGTTAAATAATAATTTATTTGGTGGGAAGACCGGTTGGTCTAGTGGATGAGGGCTCGCACTCGCAACTCGAGGGTCCCGGGTTCGATTCCCAGACCGAACACCACTGAAAAATGAAATTTTTTTTCAAGTGTTCCTATACCGCAATCCCCAGTCTATACCTCTCTGTGATGCCTGAGCGGTCGGTGTACGGCTCCGGGTGCCTCCCGTGGACGGTTCTCATCGTGCGGATGGTGGCCCCCTAGCCGTGTACTGGCTGGCTCATTGCTTCACAGCTGAGGAGGTTTCTGCCTGAGACATCTCTGGTAGCCGTGTTGGAGCGTGCTCACATTGCTACCCGAGGATGATCAGGTAGAAACTGTGACTGACTGTATCGGCGAAGGTTTTCTGCAGTTTCCATTCGCCCTCGGCAAATGCGATACAGTAAGGGGGTAAGACGGCTGCAGCCGCAAACGGAGAGAGCCTCAGAAATAAGTGAAGTGGTGCCTTGGTAAAGGCGGAGTAAGAGAGGAGCCTCGGAAAAAGGAGGTCAGGAAGTAAGGAAGGAGCGGAAAAAGAGGCATGGAAATACGTAAAAACCCGCAAGGGTATACGTTAGGAACAACCAAAAAATAAAAAAAAATAAAAAACAAAAAATAAAATAAAAAATAATTTATTTGGTGGTACAATTAGTGAGCGTAAGGATAGCCCGGATTTATCCCGATTGCGTAAAGAATGGTTGTTGCCCGATGCGCGCGAGGCGAGGCCAAGATGGCTATCCACGTGTTCCCGGTGAGGAAAAAGGCCCGTGCAAATAAAGTCAAAAGATGAGATAAAAATCCCGAAATATTCTCCAAAATTATGTTGCGAATGCGAAGAACCGATAGACAAGAGAGATCATCCCAAAGAAATTTGCGGATTGCCCGGTGAACCTAGAAAGCCCAAAAATTAACGTAATGAGAAAAACCACGTGTTCGCCTCGGTGCTCTGAGATTCAGACTGATTAATCGATCATGGCAATCGATGAAGATGCACTCCGCGCATGCGCGCGGAGCGTCTTCTCCGTCCCGAAAGAAATGCGTCCAGGAGGTGGCGACTCTCATGTTGGCAGCGGGAACGGGCGCCCGTTCGCTCGAACTCCTGGCTGCCCACGCGAATGGACCCAAGAAATGCTGAGGCCAGCGACGGCGCGTGAAAACCCGATCCAGCTGGGCCCACGTCGCCGCTGAGGCTCGCTCAATCCTGAACAGATGTGTAATCCGAAATGGTGTAAAGTCGAAGAAAATCTTTTAGCTGGACAATGTCCATCAGAAAGACCAGATATTGTTGCGCGTGTTTTTAATATAAAGAAAGATTACTTATTAGATTTAATAGTGAAAAAACATTTGTTTCTTGAGTTCCTGCAGCTTATGTGTAACAACAAATTTCTGAAATAGAAACTGATGATGACGATATACTTCCCCAACAGCATGAAGAAATAGGTGAAAAACAATATGCGAGTTTAAATGATGAAGAAAAAGAAATTGTTGATATTATTATGAACGCAGTAATGAATGATAACAAATCAAAAAATGTCAACAATCGTTTTACATCGATGATCCGGGAGGGGCGGGAAAAACATTTATTTACACAACGATTTGTCATTTACTGAAAAGTGAAGGTAAACGCTGTTATACGCACTTTTCTAGTGCTTGTTCGACCGAAAACCTTCCCTCATTCTCTTTAGTAAAACCCCAATTCCCAAATCTAAAAAATTCCATAATAAAACTTATATCTTAGTCTGTAAGCCGAAAACCCTGGCAGTAAAGCGACGAAGCTCAACCGCCAATCACCGCGAAGCGACTGTGGGTTTCCCCCACCACGCGACCTCCGTCCAATCACGTACGACTCAATGTACGCGCGCCCCTATAAAGATCGGGCTGCCACCGAGCAGCAGATCACTCCGCTCCCGAGTGCCGCACAGGCATCATGGGACCCCAACCCAGCTAGCGTGCCGGACAGACACCAACGGCTCTCCAACACATTGTTCAACATCGCTAAAATAAATTAAGTTTAACTTTTACTTTAAATATTTCTTCGTTCGCCTTTCTTCTTCAACCATCTCCCACTTCGGGACATTCCCCCCACCACCGGGCCTGCGGATCCCCACCAGGCCGAGTGGCCAGGAGCCCAGCAACGGAGCGCTCTGGAGCTCATTCGCTCCGGGAACGAGCGCCGAGAAGGTGCTCCCAGGGAAGTCTCGCAAAGGGACCACGACGACATCAACGACTAACAGTTCTTTTCAGAACTACAACTCGGCAGTCCTTTTTAGGACTCACATATCTGACTCCCACCAGGCCGAGTGGCCTAGAGCCGAACCGCAGAGCTCTCCAGAGCTCAGTCGCTCCGAGACGAAGCACCGAGAAGGTGCTCTCCACCAGAACTCTTCTGAGCATCGAAGAGGTGCTCGCCATCGCCAGACCCAGCGGAGATTCCACGGCAGCAGCGAGGAAAATCCAAAGAGCTCTTTTCAGAGCTAACCAACGTAGACCTGTCCTTTTTAGGACAAATCTTTAACGGGAACTTCCTTCCGATCTACAGCCCGAGGACGGCGCGGAAGACGGGCTGGTGGCTGAAAAGCTCACCCGATCTCGAGCCCCGTTCTCGCGCTTACGCAATCGCAGAGTAGGCACGGAAGACGGGCTGGTGGCTGCAAAGCCCACCCGATCTCGAGGCCCTACTCTGTGTCAAATAACAAATCCGACCACGTCAATTGCTACGCGTGCTTCCCCCACAAAACGTGTAACAACGCGTGTGCACAATGGCATTTACCGGCACAGCAGCAACTCTATCGTCACAGGGGAAGACTGTACGTAAAACGTTTGGAATGCCCGCACCGCTTTTTGATAATTCTACATGGAACATGAAAGCTCAATCAAAAGAAAGTGAATACATCAAGAACATAGATATTTTTATTTGGGACGAGGCACCAATGGCTCCGAAATATGCATTACAATTAATTGACCGAACTCTCCCCGATTTAATGAACACTAATGTATTGTTTGGAGGGAAAATAATTGTTCTTGGTGGGAACTTCAGACAATTACTCCCGATCAAAATACGAGCGACTAGAAGTGACATGGTAAATTTATCCATCAAATTCAGTACATTATGGAAATCTTTTTTCAAATTTACATTAACACAGAATATGCGAACCTTAACAGAAGAAGCAGAATTCCCAAAATTTGTACTTGACATTGGTGATGGATCATGGATATAATAATGTGATGATTCCACAAATATGTCTTGCGTCTGCAAACTCTGATATCGTTGAAAATATCTATGGAAACTTGGATAGAGAGAAGCAATATGAACAAATGACGAGATGTGCCATACTTTCAGCGAGAAACGTTGAAGTTGAAGAAATAAATAAACGCGTTGTTCCGCTATTCGATTGTACCTCTGAACGAATCTACTTAATTGTAGATAGTATCGAAAACTGTGATAATAGTTCCATTAATGGAGTTTTACCGTCAGACTATTTGAATACCACAAATTAAATCTATTTAAATCCAGCAAATTTACTACCACATCAGCTGCGCTTAAGATCAAATTGTATCGTAATGTTAATCAGAAAACTGTGTATTAATGAAGGATTATGTCATAGTACGAGGCTCCAGAACTAAGAATTAGGTTATCATCTTTTGCGTTGTCATATTTTAACCGGTAATAAAGAAGGTCAAATCGTATTCGTGAATCGTATAACACTCTACTGTGAGGATACTTACCCATTTACATTCAAAAGGAGACAATTCCCAATAAAATTAGCTTTTGCAATGACAATGAACAAATTGCAAGGTCAAACTTTTAATAGGATTGGCATTGATTTGAGAAAAAAATGTTTTCAACCATGGTCAATTATATGTTGCGTTTTCACGAGTGCGTTCGTGGAGTTCGCTTAAAATATACTTGGGCAATCAGAGAAATGATAACAATGTAAAAAAATTTGTTTACACTGAATTATAAGACACTGTCAATAATTAAATAATATATTTAAATACCCATGCAGTGGTGAGAATCGTTATTTGAATTATATTTTGTTACAGAAGAATGTGCTCTTAATACTGTAACGAAACGCTCTGCTCGCGAATGCTCGCTACGCGCAGGTTCGCGCTACCTTAAAAGTTAAAGGAGTGGGTATGAAAAGAAAGTGAGAAGGACACGGATTCTTAATGCTGAGAATTCAATATAAAATTGAATGTATTGATACAGAACAAAATTTCTCATTTTTTTGTTTATTTTACAATTCGTTATTTTGTTTTTGTATTATAATAAATGCTTGATTTTTACCTCTAGCAATGCTTTCTATGTTTATTTAGTGTTTCTCCCCGCTTGTTTTTATTTACTTGCTTCCTAACGCTTAGTTAACAATTTGGAGCAATTATGCTCAGCTTTGCTTTCGAAATAATAATAAATTACGATAATGTCTATTCTTTCATTTATTTTCAAGATTTTTTTATGTAGGATCTAATTGTGAGAAATGATTGGATGAACTCATTTTTGTTGATAAAATGTTTATTACTGAAATATAAATATGAAATATAAATATGAAATCGTTGGACAATGTCGAGCGCGTTGACGTGCTCGTGCTTCGGCTTCTCGCCAAACACTGCTCGGAGCTACTCGGAGCGGATATAAGATTTGATTTGGTCAACAGCTATCACGCCGGTATATGGTAATTGAGTGAGCTGGAACCCTTCGATGTCAGTAACCACGTAACGGTCGGAATCGAGCACTTTTTCCACAACATACGGACCTTTAAATTTTGGTATGAGTTTTTTGTTTATACCAGCAGTAGTGTCAACGTTTCGGATCATGACGTAGTCACCTTCTTTGTACTGTGTCGCTTTCTTATGTTTTTGATTATAATATCGTTCGTTCATTTCCTGACTCTTACAAATTTTTGTCGAAGCTACTTCTCTCATTGACACAAGGTCACGCTCGTCGCTCGAGTACGATTCAAGAATTCGTCGAAGAACATCATTAATCTCATTAATTTGATCATCACCGAACAATAGTTTACTTGGCGTCTGACCAGTCGATTTGCATACAGTATTGTTGACCGCAAACTCTACTTTACCCAATACCTGGTCCCATTTACCCGAGTCATCGCAAAGTTTCGATAAGATCGGAGTAATAACTCGATTGAAGCGCTCTACCTGGCCGTTCGCGCGCGGCATACCTACGGCTACTAATACATGTTTGATACATTCGTCGCTTACAAATTCCCGAAATCGATCGGACGTGAACGCTGTTCCGCGATCACTAATGATTCTTATAGGTTTACTGTACGTTTGAAAGTAATTGCGCAGATGCTTGATCTATTCTTCCGAAGTCGTGAATTTACAAGGATATGATTTGACGAACTTGGTAAAAGCGTCGACGACCGATAAAATGTGTTGATAACCGCAATCAGTTTTTTCCAGAGGACCCAAGTGATCCACGTGGATTTTTTGAAAAGGAAGTTCATCCTTTTGGATACTATGTAAGTGTCCCTCCGATTTTCCGCCCAATGGCGAAAATTCAATGCAACGCAAACAACTCGCAATATACGTTTTTATATTTTCTTTGAGTTGAGGAAACCAGTAGACTTTTGTAATGTTATCCACTACTTTATCAACACCAACGTGTCCAATGTCGTCATGACACGTGCGAATAACATTGCTTTCCATACACGACGGTACATAAAATAGCAACTTATTACCCTTGGTCTTACGGTACACGAGACCGTCTCGAAATTCGTAATACTTGTTTTCGGTTGTCTCAAGTTTATCGCGAATTTCCTTAATTGCTTTATCGCGGTCCTGTTGGATTGACAGAGTTTGCTCGAATGAGTTTGGCTCCAAAATAAGAATACTATGACACCGTGATAATGCATCGACGTGTGACATGCGCGAACCGGGTCGATGTACGATCTCGTAATCGTAATTTTCTAAAAACAATGCCCAGCGTGATATTCGAGGGTTAACCGTCTTTTTACTCAACGTGAGACGAAAACTATCACAAACTGTAACGATCTTGAATTTTATACCGGCGAGATATATGTGAAAACGCTTGATTGCGTACACCGTAGCGAGGCACTCGAGTTCGAAACTGTGGTATTTTGCCTCTGTTGGCGTCGTTCGTCTACTAAAATAAAATACCGGTTGAAATCTTTTATTACTTTGTCTTTGCAACAATATCGCTCCATAACCGCTCGCGCTCGCGTCACAATGCAGCTCGGTTTCAAGATGAGGCGGAAAAACTGCTAGTATCGGTTCGGATGATAACGCTTGCTTCAATGTCTCAAAAACCTCAAGCTCTTCCGCCCCAAACTTAAACAGAACGTCCTTCTTGACAAGGTCGTATAACGGTTTCGCAATTACTGAAAAATTAGGTATAAACCGCCTAAAGTAACTCGCTAAGGAGACGAATCGATGCACCTCCTTCGTGTTTCGCGGAACCGGATAATTTACCACAGAGCTAACATTATCTTTACTAGGGCGTATACCGTGCTCGTTAATCAAATACCCCAAGTACGTTATTTCTTTTCGCACAAAAAAAAAACACTTATCTAGTCGAAATTTCAACCTGTGTCTTCTAGCCGTCTCAAATACTTCCTTAAGAATTTCCAGATGCTCGTCAAGGTTTTCCGTGGCTATCAAAATATCATCGAGATACAACAAAACTTTATTTTCGCGAATCAATTTTCCGAAAACTCCGTTAACAAATCTCTGGAATACGCGCGGCGCGTTTGTCAACCCGAACGGCATTCGTTGGTACTCAAATTGTCCGAAAGGCGTCACAAACGAGGTGTACTTCATTGAAAACACGGACATTTTGACATGGTAGAATCCGTTCTTTAAATCAAGACTAGTAAAGAACTTTTTGTTCTTCAAACGATCGAGATGATCGTTGATGAGTGGCGCTGGAAAATTATCTTTTACCGTGACTTTATTCAACTCGCGATAGTCAACACAAAGTCTTATCTCTTGTTTTTCTTCCTCACAAGTACGATCGGGCTAGCGTACGGCAATTGACTCGGTCTTATTGTACCGTCTTTTAATAAATCGTCGAGAATACATTTGACTTTTTCACTATCGGAAAACGCTAAACGTCTCGGTCGAAAGGTAATCGGTTGTTCGTTTTTTAAAGTAATTATCATTTCTGGTTCAGGCTCCGCATTGTCAGAACCCCACTTCGATACGTACTCCGATTCGTATAATTCGTGCAATTTCTTTGATACTTCGAATCCGACTCCCGAATCAATATTCAGTTGCTCGTTAACGCGATCTGGTGACTCGACATAGTTAATCATCATCAACTGTGTGACATTATCAATCTCTCCCGAAGGATTATCCCTTTTTACGATTTTTATGCTGTCGCCTGACTCGACTCTTATTAACGGATTTCTAGAAAAATCGCGCCCAAGTAATGCAACACACGACATTGTTTCTTTCGGTACTACTAAAAATCGAACTTCCATATCGATTCCTTCAACGTTCACAATTCTTGTAAGTGTACCTAATACGCTCACTACTGACTTGTTCATTCCGCAAAAAGTATCACCGTTCGGTGGTATAGGTTCGAATAAACTCGTTGGTACAAATTCGCTTTTTATTAAACTTACCGGAGATCCGGGATCGACTACAGCGCTTACAGAGTGAATACGCTTACCATCTCGCGTGTCGTCAACCGAGAAACTAAGCTGAACGTAGTACGGGTCGCTTACATTAATTGGTTCAATCATATTCATCGCATTCGCCGGCGTAGACTTCGATTTTTCTTCCGGACAGTCCTTTTTCAGATGACTCGTCGTTCCGCAAGTGAAGCATGAGATTTTCGTTCCCTTCGGCTTCGGACAGTCGGGGGCCATATGTCCAAGGTCACGACAATTGTAACACTTCGGTGTTCTTCGCTGCGATGATGATTTTTCTTTTGTTGACGTTGAAATCCCTTTCGACGACGTTGTATTCTCTTTCTCGGACGAAGAACTCGGTTTCCCTTCTTTCGTCGATTTTTCGTTTTTCTTCCACTTCGATTCTCGATCGAATGTTTTCTTTTGAGGTAGTGACACTTTTTCGAACGCTTCAAGCAAGTCCACCTGTGTCTTGAACCGCATAACTCGTGCTTGGGCTTGCAAGTTCACGTCGTTTATACCATCGATCAGGTAATCAATTATCTCATCCTCCTCGATCGGTACACGGTTTGCTAAAATCACTTTATCGTGATAATAATCACCAAATGGTTCGTTCGGCTGCCACTGTCGTTCCTCGAATTTTCTTCGTAGCACTAACTTTGTTTGTCGATGATCGAACATTTTTTTCATTTCTTTCAACAAATCTTCAACACTGAGTATGAGAAGACTCGGTTTTGAATGAAACCACTCGAGTGCACGCCCCTTCAACTTCGAGCTGATCAAAATTCTTGACGAGTTATTGTCCAAATCGTACGTCACTCGTAACAATGACAATTGCTGTTCCCACCTCCAGAAGGAGCCTTCACTGCCGTTAAATTCACTCGGAAGATCCCGAACAGCTCTCACGCTCTCGTTCGTCGATAACGAACTATGTCTCGTACGAATGTCACTCGTCTCCGTACCATTACTTTATGCACGTCCTTGTCTCGCGATGTCCAACTCTCGCTGAAGAACATTTCGTTCTCTTCGCAACAAATCATTTTCTTGACGTATCAACTCGTGTTCAGTGAGAATATTCGTTTCGCCATGTACCTCTCCATGCGTCTCGACGACGTGTTGGCTATTCTCTGAACCATCCGTACCTCGATCGTTTCCCGCATCTTCGTCGATCAATGCAAACTGCTCTGCGTCTAAGCGAGCCCATATGTTTTCGTCAAAATCTGTCAAACGTTTTATTAGTTGGGCTTTAGAGCCAGTTAATGATAAATCATTTTGACGAAGAATTTCTTTCAATTCGGCGACCGTATACTCGGCGGGTTGTTTGGTGGCCATTTTTACTCACTTTCGTCTCCGCGCGATCGTTCACTTGACACGACAAACGGAAAATGTTCTCACGCGCTCTCTCTCTCTCACAGCAACATCAAGAGACTCGGTAGAGTCTCGGGACAAGTACATTTGACAGCTCTGTCTGTCGTCTGCTTGCCCGAGGCTCGCCCGAGTATATTATCTCTGAATAAAACGATTCGCGGTGGCAGGGGTAAAAACTGAAAGTCATCTTCTCGAATTACGAAGCTCAGGAGACAGATGATGACTTGAAAATTGGTTTCGAGACTAATTAAGAAAAAATCTTTCGATTGAGCCTTAAATCAGCACGATTGATGTCGTGTTTGCTGAGAAAAACCTTAGCACAGGCTCAAGATTATGCTTAAAATACCAACACATTGGAAGTTTGACGTGTCTGTATACGACACAACGAAAGGCATTTTGATGCTATCGGGTTTCTGATTGGTCACGACTGACGACATATTCCTATCTATTTCGCTAGTGTGTCAGCTGTTGTATTTGACGGTAGTTTTGACAGTTTAAAGTGCGAGACGTCAGACGTGTAAACAGCGTGTTTTTTGCGGACATCTCGTGGATCCGTCGTGGACAAAATTTGAACTAATTTGTACGTCAAAGTCGCAAATTCGTGTCAAACTGTTGACAGGCGGTAAAGCCGGAATAATTCACGTGAAAATAATTATCAATTTGACCCTTTGAAGCACACATTTTTCAATACTTGCAATTACCTCAAACCTTTGTACTCAGGGGTTTTCGGGTTCGCTGATTACAAATCTGCACATAAAATTTAGAAATTCAAGATGGCGAATACAATATGGCGTACAACAAATGCAAAAATTGTTTGATGAAAGCAAAACATGGTACTCGAGGGTTTTCGGGGTCGCTGATTACAAATCTCCACACAAAATTTAGAAATTCAAGATGGCGGATCCAATATGGCGGACCACAAATGCAAAAATTGTTGGAAGAAAACAAAACATGGTACTCGGGGGTTTTCGGGGTCGCTGATTACAAATCTGCACCCAAAATTTCAAAATTCAAGATGGCGGATACAATATGGCGAACAATAACTGCGAAAATCGTTTAAGAAAAGCGAAAGTTGGTACGCGGGGGTTTTCGGGTTCACCCATTAAAAATCTCCATCCAAAATTTCGAAATTCAAAATGGCGGATTCAACATGGCGGACCATAAATTGAAACGTTTTTTGATGGAGGCGAAAGTTGGTACTCGGGGGTTTTAGGGGTCGCTGATTACGAATCTACTATCAAAATGTGGAAACTCAAGATGGCGGATACTATATGGCGAGCGATAACTGCGAAATTCGTTTGATATGAAAGCGAAAGTTGGTACTCGGGGGATTCGGGGTCGTCGAATACAAATCTGCACCCAAAATTTCGGAATTCAAAATGGCGGATCCAATATGGCGGACCATAAATGCAAAAATTTATTGATGAAAGTGAAAGGTTCAGAAAAAAGAAATGATATCCGGGCAAAAAATCCCCTCGCCGGGGAAAAAAACCTTGGACAAGTACATTTGTTGACCCCCGTTTCCATTTGTTTTCAAAAAAAAAAAACTACCCAAAAAAGTACAAAATTCTCAAAAAATTGGCAAGATCGAAAATGATATACCTTCAGCACTAAAATTTATAATATCAATAATAGGACAATTGAAAAAAGTCACCAAAATGTACAAAAATAAAAATAGGTCAGAAGAACAGAGTCCAGAAAAAAAAATCGGAATGAGACAAAACTGGAAAAAAAAAATTTCAAACGAAAAAAAATTAATTGAAAAAAAAAAAATTCGGCCGAAGTACTTGGCGATTTTTTTTGCTTAGCTAGGATCACGTAATATATTTCTCATGGTACGAACTCACCAAGTACTTCGGCCGAATTTTTTTTTTTTTTTCAATTAAATTTTTTTCGTTTGAAATTTTTTCTTCCAGTGTTTTCTCATTCCGATTTTTTTTCTGGACTCTGTTCTTCTGACCTATTTTTATTTTTGTACATTTTGGTGACTTTTTTCAATGTTCAACTATTTTTTGCTTTTTTTTTAATACTCCATCCCCAAGCTACAATGAAACACTTGTCCGATTATTGATATTATAAATTTTAGTGCTGAAGGTAAATCATTTTCGATCTTGCCAATTTTTTGAGAATTTTGTACTTCTTTGGGTAGTTTTCTTTTGTGAGTTTAATAAATTTGACGGAAACCAGATTTGAATGTTTTCGAAAACAGTTGGGAAACGCGATCGTTGGAGTAAATGAGTCTTATACCGACTTGTCTTTTGCATGAACAGTATATGTAAATGTACTTGTCTCGAGTCGCTACCGCGACTCTTAATTCTCGAAATTGACGCGTAAGATTTATTAAAAATACTTCTTGCATCAAATGGTTTTTTTTATGTTCTCAAAAATGTTGGTCCCAATATGGTTTTCTTTTTTTTAATTTCTAAATTGATCATTCCGGTTTTTCGATAGTTGAATTCTTTCACGTGTGGAATTGATCATTTTTTCTTTCCCTATTCCTTGTTTTTCGGAAGTGCAATTGATTTGTTTTGATAACTCGATATTTCTACGAATTCCCAACTTAAGATGAGACCTTTTAATACTTGGCGTTATTTTGACTTTTTCAAAGTTTTTCCGCGTTAAATTCATACATCATTGAAAAGTATAGACTTTGTGTTCTTTCTTACTACATTTTGAACCTGCTCAGAAATTTCGGGAATCCTAAACCGGTGGGCAGCGATACAACAGGTTAGCTAAAAGCGTTTCGTTACAGTACGTGGTAATTATATTTTCAGGCGGCAATTAGCACAAAAATGTCATTTCAAAACGATATTATTAAAATTTGTTCATTAACATACTCAGCGAGAAAGTTATGACAATGCAATCATACCCATATTTATCTCTATTGGTCCAATTATGTGGAAAGCTGGAAGATTCTTCACTGCCGATGTCAAATTTTCGTACTCCATAATTTTTTCTTTTATTTCTTGTGTCATGGGTTCGGAATTGACGAATTGCTGTACTTGCTCAGGTCTGTCCTCAGCCCAAATAAAGGAATATCTGAGGTATGACTGAAAATTGCAAAAACGAAAACAATTTAGTTCAAAAGATCGGAAGGCGGTAGCCGGGTGAGTATGACCTCCCGGAATGACTTTTTAAAAAAGTAAAAAGAGAACGCCAAGCTCAAAAAGTCATGTCTCAGTTGTAATGTGACCACTAGTCAGTCATACTCATTTTGTCTGTAAATTTCTCTCATTTTTGAATAATCCTTGCTCCTTTTCTCTTTCCCTGGTTCTGGAATATATATTTTTCTATTCTCTTCTGTCTTCTGGGAGTTGAAAAAATCAATGCAAACAAATTTTTATTGAAAAAATTGAATTGAAAAAGAAAAAGAAAATTTTTCCGAAACACTTAGCAAATTTGTAATAATGCATAAAACATTATGTGATCTAAGTTATACAAATGTGATAGTTAGAAATAAAGGAAAGACAAGAAGTCTTAGTGAGGAGATGTCGAGAGATTTTATTGTACGTTTATTCACAGCGGGGTCTTACGTCGAACTCCCGTTTAACGATTCCGGCGTCTTACTCTTGAAAAACAATACTCTAGTCATAATCGAGACAATCCGCACGAATACGATAATATGATAGTCAATAATCGTTTTTAATATAGAACCACTCGAGTGCCTTTCCTTTTAACTTTGACCCGACCAACATCCGACTTGAATGTTCGTCCAGGTTATACGAGTTTTTTACCAGATGAAGTTGTTTTCCCCATTTCGAAAAAGCGTCCTGTACCCTGTGAAAATCGCTCAACAGGTCCGATAAAGCTCTAATATTCAAGTTAGGTTGTCTCTCCATCGTTGGTGAGTGAGCACTTTCACAAGCGATCTCGAGCTCTCTTCGGGCCAAATCAAGTTCTCGTTGTACCAGGTCTCGTTCTCGTCTCAATAACTCCATTTCCCGCTGCATCTGTTCCGTGGCTACTGCCTGAACAGAATTAGCTTGTACTGTTGGTCTTCGTCGTTCCGAAGGTTCTTCGATGTCATGCCATAGATTTTCGAATTCACCATTTAACTCTGCTTTCTGTAGGCGGGCAATTAATTCGACTTTCGCATCAACCGTGGGTAGGCCCTTTTCCTGGAGTTTCGATTTTAGTTCGACAACCGTCAAATCCTTTAATTCTGGCATTTTACTCTGGTATATTATCACGCGTCTATCAATAAAGTCTCTCACGAATACAAATATATATTGTTCACGCGGAATCAAATTCAATAACACACAAACACAAATTCACAGGTCAACACGAGTCCGACGTATGTGTGTCCAAATAATACTCGACGTTAGTCTAAATTCGCGCGGCCGATACTATTTACTTCCACTCTCACTCTGTTTCTTCTCGTTTCTTCTACACGAATATCAATAATTTCGGGACTTTCGAAAGACACGCAAAAAGTGTCACCGTGACGTCACAAATAACATGCCACGGATCACGTGATCGCACTTGGTCTGTATCGAAATTTTTTTTTTCAGGATTTCAACCGCGTTTTCAACGTCTATACGAGCTGCGATAATATCATCCACTTCCCAATCTTATTATTTTCTCTTGTAGCTTTGGGCCACACGACCTCACTGCAACGACTTCGTCATTCTCTGTCTCCAATTCCCCAAAACGATGAGCAACGTGCCCGATATTACGAACGGGGAACACACGCGAACTCACGAGATCTTCGCTATGGTCTCCCGGTACCAATACACACACACCGAATTTACTCAAAATCGAACGTCGTTTTTAACTTCTTCGACTTCCCGAAAACGACAAAGAACGCGCTCGATAGTTTTAAATGTATCATAGACGAGAACCATACGCGAACTCACGGAATCTTCGCCACGGTTTCTACATTCAACGCACATCCAAAATTTACTCAAAATCACACTATTGTTCCAATTTTTCAAAATGACGAGTGACTCAAGGAGTTGTACGAGAGAGAGAGAGAGAGAGAGAGAGAGAGAGAGAGAGAGAGAGAGAG
>JACEOJ010005647.1:0-18547 GCA_013761285.1 Campoletis sonorensis | reverse complement strand
GAGAGAGAGAGAGAGAGAGAGAGAGAGAGAGAGAGAGAGAGAGAGAGCGCTGCATTAAATTTTTCTTCACATAAAACAATATTTTTCTTTATAGATAGATAGATATGGAATTTTACATGCATACCCTTATCGGGTTTTGACATGGTGGTACTCTCTTACTCCTCTCTTCGTTCCTACACTTTTCCTCTTACTCCACTCTTCGTTCCCACACTTTTTCCACAATTCCATATTACCACCTGGACCTACATTTCTACGTGGATTCCGAACCACAGAAAGAACAGTTTTACTTAGACACTTAGAAAAAATCCATTGGTGTCGGCTGGGATAGAACCCGGGCTCACCGGTTGTGAGCCAGGCGCGTTACCACTATGCCACTGCCTCTCCATTTCTCTTTATATAAAACGCTATTTCTCCATAAGAGTTAACCTCGAGTCCAAAACCCAGTTTCTCCCAGCGAAGGAGACAGAGAATCGTCTCTCCGAGAAAATCGAAACGTTTCAACATTATTGTAAATAACACTGACTCATTTGATGACGATCTCACCTCAATTATCACAAACTCTGGTGCATTAAAAACTAATCCCTGCGAGAGGGCTAAAACCTTGAGTTTTAATGAATGATGCATATAACAGGCCACCCCACCACTACGTCTGCCCTGTCTGTCGTTCGTAATTAATGAATAATTTTTCAATCTTACCAAGTCGTCCGAGACTAGCGGATACGATCATGTCCCCGATACTGCGACAATATGATAAGAATTGGCTGCAACCTGAGCACGTAACTGGTCAATGTAAGCTAATAAAGAGTTCGCATTACATTGGAAAATTTCAAGAGTATTACTATTATGAGCCGACGTGTACACATTATTTTGCTCTGCATCAAAACAATTCACCAGACCTAGTCACTCCATTTTGTCAAGGTCAGCTTCGGAAGTGATGAGTATAGGTGGAGTACCATTCGCTTTCCAAACCCAGATTTCATCTGATTTTGTCTACACAAATTTATAATGACGTTCGCTCGCCCTAGCTTTAGCCAAGCCAAGCAAACGATGAACGTGAGGTGGCAGGTGCTCATTCACGAAGATCTTTCCTGGAAGATCAAGTCCAAAGACATCCTGAATCATAAGATCACGCTTTTCTTTCTTCTTTCTGATAATCAATTCTCTGACCATAGCCGTCTTCAGAGTTACTATGAATGACACATACATAGTGCTAGTCGTACCACGCGTGCCATTACCCCCTCATACTATCTTAGTTGAATCATTAGTTAATTCGCGAATATTTAACACATCGCTAAAAGAATCAGGAATGCCCAGGGCATTGAAAACCTTCTCAACGAATTGCTGGGGCGAATCAAGGACAGTGGGTGGATGACCCGAGATGGTTAATTCATTCGCACTCATTGATTCAAAATTCGATAATCCTTGGGATTGGTGGGCAATTTGCTGAGCAAGAACACCATTTTGATCTTTGAGCAGAGCAGATTCATTCTGAACTCTAAGGAGATCAGCCTCCAGAGTCGGAACCTTAGTCAATGAGCCCCCATGAGAAGCAGATAGATTGTGAATCTCAGTTTGTAACAACTGGACATTATCTCCAACCTTCGGAATTGTGCTCATCATCGAAACTAATTGTGAGTTTGTAGAAGCGGTATAAGTATTGATCTGTTCCATTATGTCAGACAAGGTGATCACATTAACAGAATCGGAGGAATCTTCTACTGTTAAATCAACCCGAGAACGAGACGCAGCCGGAATATGATCAGACTCCTGTTCACAACTCTCCCAATCATCACAGTAGAAAAGTTCTCGTTTTTTAAGATCTTCGATATAATGCTTAAATTTTACCGTTGAACAAATTATATGAAATAACCCCTGACAGGCTCCCGAGCATCTCAGTGCATCGGCTCGACTAACCGGTTTCTTACAAATGACACACCTGTTTGACATGTAACATGTCGATCATATTTGGGCTTCAATAAGCCAATAGTATCGGGATTCAACGATATATGTCGCTATCGGAGTTTCCCTCCCCACTCTGAGAGTTCCTATGGGTCGGGAGGAGCGTTAGATGAAGTGCCTCGACCTCTTCGCTCTGGGACGTCTAACGAGGTGGACGAATATCATCGAACAAGGATTCCAATCATCGACAAAGCTGGCCAGCATAAATAGTTATTACTATAAATTTGACGAAGGATCTGAACAACGAAGGTCTCCTCGGTCCCAGGGCAAGAGCCACCGTGGGAAAACGTCGAGCTTGCGAGATAAGTTTTTATTTTTGTATAAAAATCCCGTGCATATCAAACAATGTTAATTTTGATTCAATCGAAAATATTGAGTGAGTGAGAGTGTGACAGCGAAGGTGTGTGCGTGTGAATGAATTGAGCGATAATTCCAAAGCATATTGGTGATTAATAAATTTTTTTGTTTAATTACTTGTATTGTAAATCTTTTTTTTTATCTCTAAAATCACTAAATTATAAAATGTTAAATATTCGAAACCCTTAAAACTTTCAGACATCACGCAAGTTCAGAGTTGACAATCCACCGAAAAATAATAACAATAGCGCATGTGATACCGATATGATACCGATCACTTAAGAAAGATTAATACATCCACAAACGCACGAAAGTAATACAAAAAGAAAATAAAAATAAAATAAAACAAAAGCGATAAATGCACGCAAAGTTATGAGATAAAGAATAGCACCACAACTCAAGCAAGCGATAAATTAGTAGAAAAGTACAAAATTCTCAAAAAATTGACAAGATCGAAAATGATTCACCTTCAGCACTAAAATTTATAATATCAATAATAGGACAGGTGTTTCATTGTCACTTGAGGATGGAGCATTAAAAAAAAGCAAAAAATAGTTGGGCATTGAAAAAAGTCACCAAAATGTACAAAAATAAAAATCGGTCAGAAGAACAGAGTCCAGGAAAAAAATCGGAATGAGAAAAAACTTAAACTCGGAACTCGTTACTTTCGTCGCCGAAGACCGGCTTCGGTGGAAACAGGTTTTGATGGGCATCAAAACGCCTTCGATTGTGTCGTCTGCGCGCATATACAAACACACCAAATCCTTCAATGTGTTAGAATTTTTGCATAATCTTGACCCTGTTCAAAGTTTTTTCTCAGCAAATACGGCATCAATCGTGCTGTATTAAGGCTTAATCGAAAGATTTTTTCACAATTAGTCTCCAGTTCGACTTTTAAGTCATCATCTGTCTCCTAAACTTTGTAATTCGAGAAAATGACTTTCAGTTTTTACCCCTACTACCGAATTTTACTTCATTCGGAGATAATATACTGTGGCGAGCCTCGGGCCAGCAGACGACAGAGCTGTCAAATGTACTTGTCCCGAGACTCTACCGAGTCTCTTGATAGAATAATAATGACACCACAATGAACTACAGTGAACGCACGCCAAAATAATGATAATATCAGAGGTGAAAATAGAAATTATAATGCTAATTAACGCACGCAAATAATAAAAATAATATAAAACAAAGGTTATAAATGCACGCAAAGTTACGAAAAAATAAAAAATAAAAATAAGAAAATATCAGACACTAGCAAGTTTTGGAGCGCAATTAACAAACGAAGAAATTATAATTACATGCAATTACAAATTGAGCCAAATGTCATGTTAAAGTTAGTAAGGCCGAAAAGCACGCATGTTGTGAGAATATGATACTATTATGAAGCTCATCGCACTCCTATCAAGATTGTTTACGTACTCACTGACAGGTGAAAAGCAATAACGCAAGCATAACACAAAACAGCTGCGTGAGTGAGATAGCTAGATCAAGCCCAGTCAACAGTTTCTCTCCAAATGCTGCTTCGGGTGAGTCCGTGACAGTCACAGGTATCTTCGGGTGTATTCGGAAATGACCAGAACCACCGGCATGAGCGCGCAGAGGAGACGATGATAGCAGGACCTCGCGAGAACTCGACAAAATTCGGAAAGCCTCGGAGATTAATCGATGTAATCGAGAAGATCGATACACCACCCAAAGCGTTAGGAAATTTGCATGCGTCAACCAATATGAGCCTCGTAGGTCAAAATGGCACACTATCGATGGCTTTGTAGGTTAGGAAAATAGCGATTCACTTTTCACCACAAATTGCACAACCAAAATAGAAACCTATTCCAGCAATAACTCATGCGATGAAAAGCGAATAAGAGGCAACGCTAGGCTCTGAAACAAACACGCCCGAAGGCATTTGACAGCAGAGGTGTGATCTTAAAAATCGGAGCGACGTGGAACACACTTGTCAGTTACCCACCAGAGCAAAAAGAGGAAGAGAGAGAGAGAGAGAAAGAAAGCGAGAAGATGAATAATGAGAGAAAAAGACAGTCAGAACGGGAACAAGAAGGCGGGAGAATCAAAGGAAGACTAACAGGAAGGAATATTGAAAAAATACAGTAATAAAAGGAAAAACGAAATACCGAAGAAGCCGAAAGACAGAAAGACTAAAGAAGAAAAGCGATTATGACACAAGAAGGTGAGAGGACGAATTAATAAAGGAGAAAAAGCAAAGATTAGAGGTTCAACAGGGTACGAGATAACGATTCGACATGGCGAATCGACGGATGAGAAAAGACCAACTCAAGGAAGAGATGAAAGAACGAGGCAGAAAAATAAAGAATTTTATAGAGTGGGATAATGAGACGAGATGGCGAGAGATGAAACGGATAGGAACAGAACGAAAATATGAGAGGTAGCAGATGAAGAAAACAAGATTGTTCTAGAATGCAAGCTAAGACGGGGAGAAGTACAGAAAACGAAAAAAAGAAACTACAGAAGGTGAAAACACGAGACGGTAGAACGAGTAAACGAGAGAGTGGAGAAGGGAACGTAAAAAACGGAAGAGGAATCGTTATTATAGAGATGATGGAAAGCGCGAAGTGCAAGAATGAAGCGGAAAAACGGATCCACGGACTAGAAGACGTGATGACAAAACAATGAAGGACAAAAAGAGGAAAGAATGTGAAAGGCAATAAAATCACGATAGGAGATAAGGAGAAAATACAAGGATGACCGAAGGAGAAAACGGAGAAGGAGTGAAAAAGGAAACAGAAAAGCAAGAGAAAACAAAATAATTCAGCAATAGACGAGGGAAGGGACATACGAAATCAAAGGAGAAAGAGATTTTGAAGAAATTCTAGTACTACACATTTAAAAGAAAATACGAAAAAATCAAAAAAACAAAGTGATCATGAATAGAAAAAGCGGGAAAACGAGATAACGATAGAAAAAAATTTGGAGAAAAGAGTTAGATAGACGTTAGATAAATTTGGATTTTGGTAAATTTGGAGAAAAGAGTTAGATAGACGTCCAGAAGACGGAAGAACGAGATAGTGGGAAAAAAAATGAAAGAACGAAGGAGATAGAGATAAGGAAAGAGAGAGAGAGAGAGAGAATGAATGAATGAATAAAATTTTATTATGCCATGGAAGAGGTTCCGTAGGCAAAGTTAGGCAAGATGCAGTATGATTTACAAAATAAACTTAAGATTAAGAGAGAATAAGAAAAATATGAGAAGATGTCGGAAAGAGCAAGCACGCAAGAATCAATCGAAATTAGTCACGCAAGCGAGGCACGCAAAAGTAAGAAAAATCAGACCAGACGCTGTGTGTCGAGTAGAAAGGAGTGAAGGAGGCTCTTGAAGGTAGGGAGAGTGGCAGCAGAGGTGACAACGGGAGGAAGAGAGTGCCAGAAATAGGAGGAGGTAAGAACAAAAGAGTTACGCAGGGTAGTCGTACGATGAGGAGGGATGGAAAAGACACGAAGCGACGGAAGCCGAAAAGGACGCAATGGAGGGGGTGCGAGGTGGAACAAATCGGACAAGTAGGTAGGAACCTTATTTTGGAGCAGCTTGAACATGAAAATGCCTATAAAATATTTCCGACGATTAGCAACCGTTAGCTAGCCCAGGCGATTGCGAAAAGGGGAGATGTGCTCGTCGCGTCGCAGATTGAAAATAAAGCGGATGCATTTGTTGACAAGGCGCTCCAGAATGAGGTTTAGCTCCGACGATAGGTCGTTATAGACGATACAGCAGTAATCGAGAAGAGGAAATACAAGAGAGGAAATGAGAATAATACGAAGTTTCTGAGAAAGGAGATTTTGATGGTACTTAAGACGAAATAGTGTGAAATTTACTTTGGAAGAGATGAGAAGAACTTGTCGGTGCCATGATAGATTGGATTGCATAATAATACCTAAGTTACGCGCATGATCGACGAAAGGAAGGTAGACGCCGTCCACCTGGATGCGAGGGAGAGTAGAAAATTCAATGTTATTAATGTACGCACCGCTGCCCAAGATCAAAACCTTGGATTTAGATAGGTTCAACTTAAGTCCATGGTTCGAAGCATACTGCGAGATATAGTTAACGTCAAGAGTCAGTTCGGATAGAGCCCTTGCCAGTTGATTTGGATAGCAGGCTAGATAAATTTGTGTATCATCCGCATAAGTAAGGTACTGGGTAAAGCGAAGACCAGAGCCAATGTCGCGGATGAAGAGAGAAAAAAGCAAAGGCCCCAGGACGGAACCCTGAAGGATACCCAGGTTGGTGGGTTGCCAAGGTGAGATACTACCTGTATCATCTAGCACAGCTTGGGTTCGATTCGAAAGGTAAGAAAAGAACCAGGCAAGCACTCCTTCCGAAAAGCCCAATGATCGGAGTTTGTGAAGCAGAAGGTCGTGAGGCACCGTGTCGAAGGCCTTGCTAAAATCAAACAGAACCAGGACAGTCAGTTTGCGATCATCAACCGCCTGCCTGATGTCCTGATTAAGCTTGAGCAGTGCCGTTTGTGTACTGAAGCCACACCTGAAACCCGACTGGAAAGGATCGGCGAGAGAATTGGAGGCTAGGAACGCAATGATTTGTTGATGGACGATGCGTTCAAGGGCCTTAGACAGTTCCGAGAGATTAGAGATGGGCCTGGTATCAGAGATGGATGAAGGAGGTACCGATTTGAGCAGTGGGCGCACGAAGGCACATTTCCAGGTGGACGGAAAGTGCGAGAGACGAAGACTGGCATTAAAAAGGTCAAGTAGATAATCGAATAGGAGAGGCAGGGAGGTGGAGATAGCAAACATAGATAAGGAGTCAGGACCTTGAGAAAGTGAGGAAGTCTGAGCAGCGGCGAGAGCCAATCGTAGAGATTCAGGGGTGATTGGCGAGAAATGAAAAACAGGTTGATGAGGAGATAGCGGCAGGATGTTAAGGGAGGTAAGAGAATCCGGGTACAGAGAGCTGGAGGTAGAGATGGCCGCATAATGGCGGTTTAACTGCTCTGGTGAAAAGAACGAGAAAGGAGAGGAGCCTCTGGGTTTGGTGAGCCGTAGAAAAGACAACTCCTTCCAGATTTTGGTAGGATCGGTGATCATGGAGAGACGACGACAATAGAAGGAATCCCTAGTGGTGCGCAGTTCGAGTGAGAGGGAGTTGCGGAAGTGACGGTAGATAGACATGGCAAGTACGTCACCCGAGCGCCTAGCCTGATTGTAAAGTCGATTCCGATGCTTAATTTTTGAACGTAGCTCGTCAGTCAGCCACGATGCTGGAGAACGTTTGATAGTCCATTTCCTAAGTGGGGCATGGATGTCGAAAGTGCTACTAATAGAGGAGGAAAATTTCGGAGACGAAGGAATCAAGGAGTTCAGCAGAGGGAAGAGCGGAGATGTGGGAAACATTGGGTAAAGCGTGAGAGAGGGAGTTCAAGTAATCATCTGGCACAAAATGTCGAAGGTTTCTGCGAGCGATGGTGCAGTTTAGGCGCATGAGAGGATCAAATTTGTAGGTGAGTTCCAATAAGTCGTGACCAGCAATGAAAGGCGCAATTGATTTGGAGAAGGAGTGGACTTTAGAGGAATCATCAACCAGGAAAACGTCAAGAAGGGAGTCAGTATGGTTGGAATCAAAGGTAGGGCCAGACTCAACAATATGAAAAGAGTTTGCGAGGGCGAGCTCACGAAGCGCAGTAGCCTCAAAGTTAGAAAGAAGCAAATTACAATTAAGATCACCTGATATAATGATATTTTGATAATTAGTAGAGAGAGTCGATAATACATCAGTAAAGTTGTTGAATAAGTTGCCCTTCGGGCGTCGGTATACAGTAGCGAACAAGATGGAGTGGCCTAGGGAGTTGCGAATCTCGCCGATTAGAAATTCCGGAGAATTCGAAAATTCGGGGAGTGAGCTGGCTAGTAGCGTGAAACGAAGTGAGTTATGGACGTAGCAAGCAACTCCCCCACCGTGCCTGCCCACTCGGTCATTTCGAACAATGAAATAGTCTGGAAGATGGACCAGATCATCAGAGATGCCATAATGAAGCCATGTTTCCGTGACAGAAATAATGTGGTAAAAGTTATCCACAGCGTGAGCACAAAACTGAGGAAAGTGACCGAGTAAAGAGTTAGCGTTAAAAAGGGCGATTTTAAGCAAGGCGGGAGCGGGAGAAGCTTGCACGTTGGACGAGATACGGGGCCGACTGACAGAGCTCGGAAGTCAGGCGAGCCGATCCAGGTCGGACTCGCAGCGCAGAATTTGGATGTCGGGACAGCCATCTCGCCTGACCTTGACGACACCATTTCTGGCCCAAACCCGGCTGAGTTTTAAATCGCGTGAGCGAGATTCAGCCAGATGTGCGAGGGTAACATCTCGCTCAGATAAATTCGGTCGTCAGAATCAAGCGAGAAGACGTCGCGAAGAGTTAGGGGTCGCTTTGCCAGAGCTTTCTCAAGAACGAAGTCTCGTGAGACTGAAGACATCAACCGTATAACAAAAGACTTGTTTGACTTATTCGAGGCTGGCATCGTAGAACCGGCTGGATGAGAGATGGAGGGCGCGGAAGATTTGGGCTTGATGAAGCGAGAGTCAAGTACATCGTTGGTGCGATGAGAAATACCCAAGGCTGAGAAGACGGCGTTGACGATCTCAGGGCCAGTGAAAGACAGAGATCCGGGTAGACCGCGAATAACGATTTCGGATGACTCGGATGATGGAGACGCTGACGAGGGCTCACCAGTGGGCGTGGTTGTCGAAACGATTGAAGAGAGTTGAGCGCATTTCTGCCTGACCCGGTCTAATTGAGCATCATGGTGCGTCCAAAGCGAGGCGAGTTCATCAGCGGAGTCGCGCGCTAATAGTTCGACGCAGTCGACACGGGCCACCAAATCGCGTTGAGCAGCAGACATATTGGTAAACTCGTCACGGAGTGAGGATACCGAATTGATAACGCCATCGACGGAATTACGAAGATCAGAGTATTGACGGTGCATCTCGGACTGAAGATCACCAATCTTCTTGTCCAGCTTGCTTTCGAAAGACGCGGCATTTGCCTGGAGTTGAGCCATGATATCGTCGATGGAAAAGCGCGAAGAGGATGTGGTGGTATCCATCCGCCTAGACGACTCCAGCAGCGGGCGATCGAGAGAAGATTCCAGTGAGCGATCCAGGATAGTTGAGCGACGCTTCATGCATTGCTCGCATCGAAAGGAAGCGGCACCGGACTCCAGAGGGTCGAAGTTTAATGAGGACTTAACGCACGAAAGATGAAAGTCGCGTAGGCAGACTCCCGAGCAGGCAATAGAGGGCTCTTTTCGTTTGATGGCCATATTGCAAATCCCACAATCGAGAGACATAATAAAGTCAAGGGTCAAGAGCGTTCGAAAGGAAAAGGATGAAAGATAACAAGAATTCGCGAAACGGTCGAAGAAAGGGAGAATGACAGATGACGGAGTGGCAGATAAGGAAGAAATGAAAAGTAGATAGATAAGAGGAGGATGATAACAAACAGACCCGAGAGATGGCGCAACACGTCCCGATTTAGCAGTCGATGAACGGATCGATAGAGCGATGAAAAAGATGTTGCCGGAAAGATCACAGAGATGGCGCCAGACGTCCCGATCTAGCAGTCGATGATCGGATCGATGGAGCGATGAGAAAGATGATGCCGATTAGATTAAAGAGATGGCGCCGAGTGTCACCAAATGAACGTCTCGTGCGGTGATAAAGCAAAATAAGCCAGGCTCCAAAAGTGAGGTTAGGTGCAAACGAAAGACAAAATTGATCCCAAAAATCCACTCAGGCAAGAAAAAAGCCAATTTCACCAAGCAGCGATGAAAAAGGCAAAAAGTGCATGCCAAGAAATCTGCAAGCAAGAGCCCGAAGGCAAAAAGCGGCAGAAATCGATCGAAAAAGTAGTGATAGAAAGAACACACAGGTGGCTTTACTCACGTGATAAGAGAGAGTGGAGAGAGAGAGAGAGAGAGAATGAATGAATGAATGAATAAAGTTTATTATGCCCTGAATAATTATTCGTGGGCAACAAAGAGAACAGGATTGAACAAAAGACTTAACCTAGGGTATGAGAATAGTGAGAAAAAAAACATAAGTAAAATAAAGAATTAGACTAAAAACTAGAACTTAACCTAAGAATAATGAAAAATTAAGGAAAAAAACACAGAAAAATAGAGAAATAAACTACAGACTAAAGCTTATACTAAAAGAATAATGAAAAATTAAGGAAAAAACAAAGAAAAATAGAGAATTAAACTACAGACTAAAGCTTATACTAAAAGAGCTTAACCTAAGTCTAAAAGTAAGCGGTCGGAGACAGCGGAAAGCAAAGCGAGACAGGATGGAAGTGAGAAAATGAATACGAGAGGCAGAAGGGATTAGGTTTTTTGAGTGTCTAGTAAGAAGGCATGAAGGTATGTTTTGAAAGACGGGAGAGAACCTGCAGATACAATAGAGGCGGGAAGAGAGTGCCAGAAGTAGCACGCGCTCAGGACGAATGATTTTTGCAGCGTTGAAGTGCGATGTAGCGGGATGGTAAAGGTTAGAGGAGACGGAAGCCTCGAAGGACGGGTCGGTGGAGGTGCAAAGGAGAAGAGGTTGGAGATATATGATGGGATGTTATTCTGGAGCAACTTGAAAATAAAGATGCCCATAAAATATTTCCTGCGATTTGAAACGGTGAGCCAAGAGAGCATATTGCGGTAAGGTGAAATATGCACATCTCGTCCAAGGTTAAAAATAAATCGGATGCATTTGTTGATTAGACGTTCAAGGATTGTGTTCTGCACACCAGAGAGATCGTTGAAGACAAGACAGCAATAGTCAATCAGAGGAAAAACAAGAGAAGTGATGAGCAGTTTACGCAATCCCTGGGACAGAAGGTTCTTATTATATTTGAGCCGATACAGAGTAAAGTTGACCTTCGACGAGACGTGCAAAATATGGCGGTGCCAGGACAGGTTTGATTGCATGATGACCCCAAGATTGCGAGCGTGCTTAACGAAAGGCAACTCAGTACCACTCACACGGATCCGGGGGAGAACAGCAAAATCTATTTGATTTAAAAAGGCACCACTGCCCAAGACCATGACCATTGACTTAGCAAGGTTCAGCTTAAGACCATTTTTAACGGCGTAGTCGGATATGTAACTTACGTCCTGGGACAAATCAGACAGTGCCCGAACCAAATCACATGGATAGCAGGATAGATAGATCTGTGTATCATCCGCGTAAGTAAGGTATTGGCTAAAACGAAGACCAATACCGATATCACGGATGAAGAGAGAAAACAGGAGCGGCCCCAAAACCGAGCCCTGTGGGACACCGGTATTGGTGTCACGCCACGGGGAGATTACACCTTTATCATCTACAACTGCTTGAGATCGATTCGATAAGTACGAAAAGAACCAGGCAAGTGCACCGTCCGAGAAGCCCAGGATACGGAGTTTGTAAAGAAGCAAATCATGTGGTACCATATCGAACGCCTTGCTAAAGTCGAATAGGACTAGAAGTGTCAGCTTACGATCATCAACCGCCTGCCGGATATCTTGATTAAGTTTGAGTAAGACCGTCTGCGTGCTGTAGCCACGTCTAAAACCTGATTGGAACGGATCCGAGAGGGAGTTGGCAGTGAGGAAAGAGGTGATTTGTTTAGAGACAATGCGCTCCAGCGCCGTAGACAGCTCTGATAGATTCGCAACTGGCCTCGTGTCAGATGGCGAAACAGGAGGGACAGTCTTGAGCAGAGGCCTAATGAAAGCTTTCTTCCAAAGGGAGGGAAAAAAAGAGAGGCGTAAGCTAGCGTTGAATATGTCTAACAGATGTCGAAATAGAAGAGGGCCGGCTTTAAGGATGGCAAACGTTGAGAGAGAATCAGGACCTTGAGAGAGGGAATGAGCAATAGTAAGAACTGAGCTGAGTGATTCGTGTGTGATTTCCTGGAAATGAAATGACGGCTGGTTCGGAGGCAAAGGCGGGAGATTTAGCGATGAAAGGGAAACCGGATAGGAAGCTGATGAAGTAGAGATGGCTGCATAAAATGAATTGAGCTGGTCAGGAGAAAAGAAGGCAACAGGAGAAGAGCCTCTAGGTTTTGTTAATGATAAGAAAGACAGTTCTTTCCAGATTATAGAAGGATCCGCGGACCTTGAAATACGACGACAGTAGAAGGTGTCCCGGGCAGCGCGCAACTCCAGTGACAGGGAATTGCGTACGTTACGATAGATTGACATCGACAACAGGTCACCGGAGCGCCTAGCGAGATTATATAGTCTGTTACGATGTTTAATTTTCAAACGTAAGTCATCAGTGAGCCAGGGAGCAGAAGAACGTTTGATAGTCCATAGTGTGGAAGGTGCGTGAGAATCAAATGAATTACTAATTGTGGAAGAGAAGTTGGTAATTAGTCTATCAAAGTGTTCGGTAGAAGACATCAAGGAGATGGAGGTAAGGTTTAGGAGCGATAAAGAGGCAGAAAGCGATGTCATATAGTCAGCCTCCACAAAGTGCTTAAGGTCTCTTCTAACAATGGTGAGAGGAGGACGAGTGTCAGGCTGAAACTTGTATGTGAGAGAGAGAGAGAGAGAGAGAGAGAGAGAGAGAGAGAGAGAGAGAGAAACAGAGAGAGAGAGAGAGAGATGTGTTGTACCCGTGCAAATCGTCATGTGGGGACGAGTTTGACAAGGACGGATAGTTCGGGATATTGGCAAGGTTGAGTCAATCTTCCACTCAATACTTTTAGTCTTAACTAATAGGTTTATTATAGGATAGTTGATTACAATCGGTGCATTGCATTATTGTTATTCCTTTTATAACTTAAGGGTTGTCGTTAATTATTGGAGGTGGTAATTATTGGGCAATCGATCGTCCGATGTCTTGGGGTTAATGCCAAGTGTTCAGTTGGATCGGAACGGTCGATTGCAAAATATGATCGTCAGCATTTGATGTGGCCTCGTTCGGTTTTGATGAGGAATGCGCTTTTGTCACGGTTGGTGCACGACAAGTTGATAACCTGGTTGCTGACGATCAATGTATGATTTTTATAGATTTGGTTGCGAATTGGGCGCAACAATCCTCCCCCTTGGGAAGAGGAAAATTGGTTTCGACTATTTACTATGAGCAACTTAAATTCTGTAAATTTTTTTTTTTTTTTGGTCTCGGAACTTACAATTTCTTTTTTGTTTACATTTTTTGTTTACATTTGTTTATTGTTATTATCATCATTATTATTATTATTATTTATGGAGTATCCGTGTTAATTGGACTCTGTGACGGTGAGTATATAACTTTCAAGTCTGTTGCTTGGATTTTTGCTGGCGTTCGCGAAATTGCCGTCGGTCGCTCCATGTCAGAAATTATTTGAGCGCATTGACCTCGTTTTATTTGTCGAACGATGAATATTACTGCACAAATGATTAATATTGTTACCGTCATACCGTGTAGGGAATAGTTTCCGAAGTCGTGTAGGTCTGGATTTGCCCAAAGGGTTGGTTCTTTATTTAATTTGTTTTGCATGTTTTCGATTCTTTCGCCTAGCTTATTCACTTCAACTGGGTTTGTAATTTTTTTATTCGGAGTATTGAGATTTAAATTAAAATGTTTAACGAGTGGTGTCTTATCTCGAAGGTTAGATTATGTAGTGGTATAAAAGTTACCGTTTCTCGTTTGGTATTTTCTATAAAAGTTGTTAGTTTAAAATCGGCGGCAGTGACGAAACATTTCCCGTCCAAAACCAGTATTCCTGTGTCAACAATCGTTGCGTACGCAGTTTTTGCATTTTTACATTTTATTGTGAGCGATTCCGGATTTGGTGCTACGTAAAGCCATTTTCCGGGTTGTTCTAATGTTATTATCATAGTATCTTCTAGTTTTACTATTCGTGGCGTAAAGCTGCTTTTTTCTGGTTTGCTGCCTAACTAAACGGATACTTCGCCAGGGCTGGTATTTCCTATGATTTGTGTTGCGAGTTTTGGTTGGCAATAATACTGTTTTTCCATCGTCTTACATTCCTTCAGGTTTTCTAGTGTTAATGTGATATAATTTATGTTCTCGATATTGACTAAAAAATAAAAATCGGTCAAAAAAACAGAGTCGAGAAAAAAATCAAGATAAAACAAAACGTGGGGAAAAAAATTTCAAACGGAAAAAATTAAATTGAAAAATAATTTTGGCCGAAGTACTTGGCGAGTTTTTTGCTTAGCTAGAATCACGTGGTATATTTCTTATGGTACGAACTCGCCAAGTACTTCGGCCGAAATTATTTTTCAATTTAATTTTTTTCCCCACGTTTTGTTTTATCTTGATTTTTTTCTCGACTCTGTTTTTTTGACCGATTTTTATTTTTGTGCATTGATAACTTTTTTCAGTAACCAACTGATTTTTGCTTTTTTTTTAACTGCTCCATCCTCAAGCGACAATGAAATACTTGTCCTATTATTGATATTATAAATTTTAGTGCTGAATGTAAATCATTCTCGATCTTGCCAATTTTTCGGGTATTTTTTTTTTCTGTGAAAACAAATGGAAACGGGGGTCAACAAATGTACTTGTCCAAGGTTTTTTTTGCCCGGGGAGGGGATTTTTGGCCAGGATATCACTTCTTTTTTCTGAACCTTTCACCTGGATCAATAAATTTTTGCATTTACGGTCCGCCATATTGGATCCGCCATTTTGATTTCCGAAATTTTGGGTGCAGATTTGTAATCGGCAACCCCGAATCCTATTTCCCCGAGTACCAACTTTCGCTTTCATATCAAACGAATTTCGCAGTTATCGCCCGTCATACAGGGTCCGCCATCTTGAATTTCCAAATTTTGATAGTAGATTTGTAATCAGCGACCCCGAAATCCCACGCGTATCAACTTTCGCTTCCATCAAAAAACTTTTGAATTTATGATCCGCCATGTTGGATCCGCCATTTTGAATTTCCAAATTTTGGCTGCAGATTTGTAATCAGCGACCCCGAAAACCTCCGAGTGCCATATTTTGCTTACATTGAACAATTCTTGCATTTGTGGCCCGCGATATTGGATCCGCCATCTTGAATTTCTAAATTTTTAGTGCAGATTTGTAATCAGCGACCCCGAAAACCCCCGAGAACAAAGTTTGGAGCTAATTGTACGTGAAGAAAAATGAAATGAAATTTTTACCGTCTGTCAATACTCGGGTACAAATTTGCGACTCTGACGTACAAATTAATTCAAATTTTACTCACGACAGACCTACGGGAAAGTTCGCAAAAAACACGCTGTTTACGCGTCTCGCACTCTACACTGTGAAAACGATCGTCAAATACAAACTTTCCGTGGTATGGGTAAGAGGATCGCGACCAATCACAAGCTCCGAAGGTGCAGAGAGGCCTTTCATTGTGTCGTATACAGACACGCTAATCTTCCGATGTGTTGGTATTTTCTGCATAATCTTGAGCCTGTGCAAAGTTTTTTCTTAGCAAATACGGCATCAATCGTGTTGATTTTAGGCTCAATCGAAAGATTTTTTTTTAAGTAGTCTCCAGTTCAATTTTCAAGTTCTCATCTGTCTCCTGAGCTTCGTACTTCAAGAAAATGACTTTCAGTTTTTACCCACACCACCGCGAATCGTTTTATTCAGAGATAATATACTCGGGCGAGCCTCGGGCCGGCAGACGACAGACAGAGCTGTCAAATGTACTTGTCCCGAGACTCTACCGAGTCTTTTGATAATGATTGTTTCTTTCGTTTCTAAAAATTGGAAAGTATTTGAATTTATTTTTTGGGCGTCATCTGCGTCCAAATTTCTTGTTATCGATTCAATTATGGATTCTAAACCGTCTATCAAACCTCTTTTTTAATTCCACGTGGAATTGTTCGTTCGGTGTTGCCAAGGACAGCAAGGTCGTACACTTGCAATGGTGCGTTTTATTACCTTTGTCTTTCTTTCTCAGGAATTTTTGCTGATGCGATTCATTTTCAACTGTGCGTGTATTGGGTTGCTAGTTCAATTCTCGAGTCCGGTTGTCTCTTTCTGTATTACGATTGGGATTTGAAACTGTCCTTTTTTCTGTTAATCTTTCTCTATCTTTTGACTTTTCCTATATAATCTCACGACTTCGCCCGTTTATTTTATTATAATAGTTTCAACGTTCCTGTCACGTCGTTTGCGGAGCAATTAAAGAGATTAGTTATTTTATGTATTTTTTTTCGTTCTCTCTCTTTCCCTTTTTTTTTGTAATAATTTTTTTCCTTAAATTTTTTTTTTTTCAGTTTGTTATCATGTCTGGTTTGAAGAGAAATTGTTCCGCTGCGTTTGGCGCTGTGACGCATTGCTGGACGGGCGGCAAATTTCATTTTATGGTAAGTGTCCTGCACTCTTCGCTGTATTTCTGTATTTTATTTTTATTTTTATTTTTATTGTTGTTCAATTCTTTTTGAAAACAGAAGGCAGAGAAATCAAAAACAGAAAGAAATTGTTTTTGGCGATTCAAGAAGAGGATAGACCGAAAAATATTTCTACCGAAAAAAAAAAATTAAACCACGAAAGGATGAACAGAAGAAAACAGACTGATCACATTATAGTTTAGGTGCGACTTTTTAATACTTGGCGTCTTTTTTTAACTTTTTCGAATAAAATATACTGGTGACGTGAGCCAGTTATTTCCAAATGAATTTTCAATTTTTTAATTATTTTTAATAAAAGAATAGTTGAATATCTCCCGTCCCTGGCGACGTTATTTCGGTAAAAAAGAATTTTTTTTCCCGAAAGAATCATGAAAACTGCGGTGCAATACCGACATTTTAATTTAAAATAGAAAACTAGATCTCAGACCACGGGAACGGAACAGCGCCGAACCTTTTCAATGCTCTAAGCATGTAGAGGTTGAAAGGACTGAGATCTCGACTACGGGAGTCGAACGTCGTTAAGCTACTCCATTATCCTAAGCATCTACAGAAAAATGTTCTTGAATAATAACAATAAAAAAATAGAGATCCCAGAATATGGAAGTCGAACGTCGACGAACTACCGCAGCATCCTGGACATCTAAAAAATAATAATAATAATAAAATAAAAAGACCTCGGGTACGAGAGTCAGATGTTGCCAAACTACTCGAATATCCCGAGCATCTATGAGACTAGGTTGGCCAAGGAGGGATGAGGTTGTTAACTATACGGATTATTTCCCAGAGGAGGAGAAATAATCCGCACGTAGTCAATGAGACGCGGGAAGGGTGGTTTCGGCGCGACTTGAAAGATGGCGGTAGGAGGAGGTTCTGGGAGTCGCGCTGCATTGGAAAAGGTGTCCCTCTTTTTTATTTAGGAGTCTAGATCGGAAATGTCTCCAAAGAGTTCTTCTAAACTGAGTCGTTTCTTCTGAGTCTGCGAGGCTGGAAGGAGTTCGATGGGCGCCCGTTTACCCCTTGGGTCGGTTGGAAGCCGAGTGGGTGCCGTCCTTTTCCGTTGTGTGGCCTCCGTTGGATCGAGGTTCTCATGAGAGACTTTTTTGGGGGAGGGTTTCCTGGGAGCGGAGAGAGGAGTAAGCAGGGCGGGTATGGTATGTTCGCTGAGGGTTTTGTTGAATAATGTGTCAAAAGCGGTAGTTGTACGTGAGAGTTCGCTCGATGAGATTGGAAAAGGGGAAACTGGATGAGGAATCTCTAGTACGGGAATGTTAGGGGTGACGGTAGGCAGAGTTTTCGGGTTAATTTTTTCCCTATGCAAAGTCGGGGGAAGGGGTTAGCTCCTTCACATGCGTACCACCTGAACTGTGGGAGATCGTTTCTAATGGTGGGGTTTATACTCCCTTGTCTTGGGTCGTTTCCGTGTTTTATCCGTAGAACGCGGTTTTCTCCCGTGCACTCATTCACCAGCCGATGACGGCGTTTAGCTCTTCTAAGGTTAGGCATTGGTAAGTTGCTTGGATAGAAGGAGAGGAGAGTGAAAACATAATAATATTAAAAAGTAGCGTTTATCCCTTCTTTATCACAGCGAGGGAGAAAAGAAACAAAAAGGAAAAGAAAAATATATATATAACAAAAAAAAAACGAACGAGTGAAAAAATAGTTAAAACTACGTTTTCACGTCTAAAGGTCTCCTGTGGAGTATATGGGGTATTCCATGCCAACCCAACCTATGTTGGAAATTCACACTTTCGATTCAGCTCAGATTTTATTATCATTTTATACCGTTCGAACGAGAGGCTCATGATTTTTTTCGAAATTTTTTGCCAAGCCGTTCACGAAATATGGATTTTTCAAAATT